>VUQR01018007.1:29370-41567 GCA_015108515.1 Hemichromis elongatus | reverse complement strand
GGATGTTCCCCCTAAAACCTAATAACTGGTAGGGCCACCCTTAGCAGCAACAACTGCAGCCAGATGTTTTTGATAACTGGCAATGAGTCTTTTACACCGCTGTGGAAGAATTTCAGGCCACTCATCTTTGCAGAATTCTAGATTAAAGAATAATTCTTTATTTAATATTGGCTTAAATCCCTACAGTTACACCCTACAGTGAATAATAATATGGGCTTGTCACATCAGGACAAAGTCAGTCTTTGTTTACATAGATGAGATGTATGAATGAATGCTTGCTTTATTTCACTGATGAAAACATGCTATTGTAGCTTTACCTATAGAGATTAAATGTACAGTGTTCTTCACAGTGGTGTCTGATTGCATGAAAGGTCATCATTTAAAAACTGTATCCTTGTATAGGAGCCTGGCTAATGCCATTCAGTGCAGTCATTGTTAGCGTAGTCACAAAAGAACTGCTGAAAAACGACTTTCAGTACAAACCCCTACCAAAACACTGATCAGCACTCCTCATTTCCCCTCTCCACCACCCCCCACACTCCCCTTAGCGTGCACTCCTTTACAGATTCCTGCCTGCATATTTACTTTAAGTACACTTTTTAAAGCGCTAGTTGGATTTTAGGGAAACTAAAAGTGCCTTAATCTTATAACTCCAGGTTTTGCTTTGCTGGGTGGACACCCCTGTTTCCTTACCTCACAAGACATCCACCTGGGAGTGAATGAGAGCTGCAGAGATACAGCCAGGTGAGCTGTTGGTTTATCCTAGGGAAATAAAAGCAGATGCAGGCTTTAACGTTTTCTATAGCACTCTCTTCATGATTTTCATTGCTGTGTGTAATTACTGAGGAAGAAGCAGTTTTTCTCAACCAGATTCCTCTCCTGGCTCAGTATATAAACCACAAAGTCTTTGTGCATGTGTAATCTTTCACCACAGGGTTCTCTCTGGATTGTGTGATGTTGTCTTGGCTCGTGTGAACAGCCACTCAATGCTGGAGGAGCTAGATAGGGAGGCTTCAATCCCCATCATTAACGGACTGTCAGATCTGTATCACCCAATCCAGATTCTGGCTGACTTCCTTACCTTACAGGTACACTTACCCTGTGGTATTCTGCAATTTTAATGTACTAGTTGATAACAATGAAGTACTTTTTTTTAATCCAGGAGCATTACGGATCCCTTAAGGGCCTAACGGTGAGCTGGATTGGAGATGGCAACAATGTCCTGCACTCCTTCATGATGGCTGCAGCCAAACTCGGAGTTCATCTTAAGATTGCTACACCAAAGGTTGGCTTCTTGTTGCACTTTTGGATGCACATGATCACTCTCTTACGCTGTTTTTTGTATTTTTGTGTAGTTTGAGGTTAGAGGCGGGCAGTCAGCCTTGAGCTCCTTATCGCCGCACTTCTTGTGTTACTAAGATAAAGCCATATCTTTGTCTTCAGGGGTACGAGCCAGACAAGAGTGTTACTGAAGAGGCACACAGGCTCGCCAAACATGTGAGGGCTTCTAAAATGTGCCATTAACGTCTTCTAGTTTCAAGTATTCTGCCAGGGTTAATGTTAATAAATAATATTACATCCTGTCTCAGCATGGTACCCAGCTCATTCTGACCTCTGACCCCATGGAGGCTGCCCATGACAGCAATGTTTTGGTCACTGACACCTGGGTCAGCATGGGACAGGAAGAGGAGAAGAAAAAGAGGCTCAAAGACTTCCATGGTTACCAGATTTCTATGCAGGTAAAGAATGACATGACTTTCTTTATTTGCTATATGTATATATATTTATTCCCCTCTTGCCTCTGCGGGCCATCTAGCCTTCAAGCTCAGGTCCTCTACCAGAGGCCTGGGAGCTTGAGGGTTCTGTGCAGTATCTTAGCTGTTCCTAGGACTGCGCTCTTCTGGACAGATTTCCAGTGTTGTTCCCGGGATCTTCTGAAGACACTCGCCTAGCTTTGGAGTCACTGCGCCTCCACTGGGACCACTGTTACCTTCACCTTCCACATCTTCTCGAGCTCTTCTTCTCTATATACAGTATATCTATAGATAAACAAAGAGATATAGATATGACACTTTACCATGTTTCATTATATATTTATGTATTTTTATTAGATAAAGTTGAATAAAGATAAGAAAAGTGTATAAAAATGTTTTTTGAGAAAGTTGTATTTTTCTGCATTATGTCACTACCTATTGAACGCACTCCATGTAATTGGTTGTTGGCAGCTGTTCCAACTTATATCTAAAAATATACAGTTACATGCATCGGTCAAAACATTCGACTCCAGAACAAAACATTCGACACCCAGCTGAAAACACTTAACACAAGTCGAGTTGCCAGAGATTCACAGAATTTACAGAAAATGCCGTATTTTGTGATGCATATCATTATCGGGATGAGAAATGTCTTACAATGGGATATGAGATTTTGGTCATATAGCACAGCTCTAATATGTAAAGAAAAGATTTAATATTGTATGATGGAGTATAAGTAACACTCATCTGTTCTTTGACCCTCTTCCATTACAGACAGGAAGTGTGGCCAAGTCAGACTGGACCTTCCTGCACTGCCTCCCTAGGAAAATGGAGGAGGTGGATGATCAAGTGTTTTACTCGTCCCGCTCTCTCGTCTATTCGGAGGCAGAGAATAGAAAATGGACCATCATGGTGAGTTGAAAATTTAATGCATAATGTGCCGTTTGAGGTTGTTTTAATTCTATTTAACTCAAGTTTAATTTTCATTCAACTGATCATCACAACTGTCTTCTTTCTCATTCAGGGCCTCGTGGTTTCTCTCTTGACCGACTACTCGCCACAGATCCCCATGCTGAAGTTTTAATATCAGTTATTAGAAGGGACTAAGCTTTTCTGTGGCATGGTGTGACTTGAAGACTGCTGCAATGCTGTCATATTTTTACTTTAGGATGGAGCTGCCATGTGGGAGCGTGGGGCTGTGGTGTGCTTTGCCTGTTTATGTGTAGTAGGTCTGTGTGTCAAAGTGCATGGCAAGGTTGGAGAACCAAAGGATTTCCATGATTCTCTTATTGCTCACAGTTCTTACTTCACTCTTGTGTGATGTGTCTGCACAGCTGCCATAAAACTTCAGTGAAGGTGAAGAACTAGAGGTCAATCCATTTATAAAATACTCCCAACAACTGTTTACTGATTTTGTAAATGTTTGATACATATCTGGAATTTGCAATACACCAGTGATACAGAGATATTGTTTAGTAAAATGTGTTTGTGAGAATGGGCCTTACCTAAAACCATTTCAATTGTCCATTTACTTTTAAGCCTCTGAATATGGGAAACTGTATAAAAAAGAATGCAGGGAGTGCTATATTTTATTATAAAACCCCTTGAATTAAAGCTGAAAGTCTGTGCTCACAAAATTACGCTAATATACCGCTGTATATACTAGACTTGCAGTACTGAACATAATATTGTGCGGTAATGTGTTATTGGCTGAGTGCTCCCCCTATCGGATGGAGCCGTGAAAGCCTTGAGCGTTTTCTGATTGGATGAGCGGAGGTGACGTTTTAGTGCGGGAAGCTATGATCTACGTGGGTGGTCCAGCCGGATAAAACGATGCACTTCAGTAATTCATTCATAAACAAGCCGGCCTGTCATCAAATAAACGCACACATACATTCACATGGCTTTGTAAACACTAGTATAAACGCACACGGTGCGTGTGGCATTTGCGAATGAATACAATTTACTTTTATAGTTGTTCTGCACTTGTCATGACGATTTAATCAGAACGAGCTCCACACTCCACACGGTGAAATAACGTTAGCTAGTTCGATCGCAATATGAAAGCAAGACAATGATCCTAAACGACCACCCACGGACGGAAGGAGACTGTTCTGGGAGGGAGTCGAAGCTGCGGTGGGAGGTGGATGGGGAGGAGGACGCCATTGCAGCCGCAGCTGGCCGTTTGTGACTCGGCGGAGGAAAGAGACATTACCAAAGTTAACAATGTCGACTGGCTTTCAGGTATTTTCCTTGCTCGGCTCTCTCTTTTGGGGCTGTGGTGTGGAAACAGAGGAGTAACATGGACGTTTTATTCCCGTCGAGAGTAAAAATGTGGAGCCGCAGCGCTGAGCCTAAGCAGGTAAAAAAAAAAAGAGCCGAGTTTCAGGGGGGACAATGGGGGAAAGTTTCGGCTAAACTTGGCTAAGTAACGGTAGTTGTTTTAGCTAACGTTAGCGTTACCGCTAACTCAGCGTGCTGCACCTTCTTCATTTGCATTTATCTGCACGGAAAGAAGATGCAGTTATTTTTTTTATTATTTTTTTTTTATCTCCATAGTCATGCTAGGGTTAAGGTTAACACTAACCGGGTTACAAAATAGTAAGCTTTAACAACAATTATGCTTTTACGATGCGAAATAATGTGCAAAGAGGAAACTTTCCACCAGTGAAAGGCTGAAACTTTGACAGAAGACTGTTTAATAGCGATAGGTTTACCCTGGCTGTAAACAGAGTCTCTTAACGTGGTGAAATCTAGCGTTTAAATCCACTATAGTCATTTAAAACTGCAGAAAAATGTTGCTGGATTTATTGCTATGCATTAGTAGCATTAGTAGAGTTCTATTGCTGGTACATAAACACACAAAAATCAGTTTATATGGTTGTAGGTGGTACAGTAACCAGTGTTTGCTAGTTTTATTTCCGAAAGTCTTTGTAATCTGTAAACATTTACTTTTGTACTTTGAACCCTAATGTGAAAAGTGTGTGCACTTCACTTAAACCCCTCACTATTTAGTATTTATATGTAGGATACATCTTAGATGTAGATAGCTAAGGTCTTTACCATGGAGCAAGTTTTGGGTAAAACCAGGTAACTTCAGGGTTTACTCTGCACTGTGAAGGCAGTTCACTTCTTACTGGGGATAAGCTACAGTACTAACCTGTTCTAGAAGACGTTATGTTCAAGATTGGAGATCAACCACCACCTGACCAGTCAGTTCTCTGGAAAACGTCAGTCCTAATGGATCTCTCAGACCTCTGTGCTCAGATAGTAGGAATATCTGAGGTGTTTGTCTTTCCCAATGAGCATCTATAATTAATATTTAGTCTTAGATGCATCTTTATTCTGTAATTTTCTTTTCCCCTGTTACCTGTAAACAATCCTACAACCTGTTGTTGTTGTTGTTTTTGCTCTATAAGCACAAATATTAGATGTCAAACCAGGGCATCTGTTTGAACTTTTCTTTGAATTTGTTTTTTTGTCTTTTATCTTTACTCGCAGAATGTAAACACATTAAACACTATTGCTAGTTTGTCTGCAACAGTGTATTATGTGTTTACCCTCTGAAAATGACCCGTGCATGTTTTTGATTGGTCCGATGCTACCAGTGCTATTAGATTTGATAAATCCTGGATTGACTACTTCATGTTACCCTGTTGTTGGGCTAACTGAAGCCAGATAACAAAATCCTGGGTATGTTATCAAATTTGCTTCATAGTACAGGTCCCTGGTCTTTGCTATCACAAAATCCATGAGACGATTTTCAACTGCATGAATGTAGATTGATGGCTGTAGGATTGTTTTTGGCTATAATTCATGATAACTATTTTTTTTTTTGTCTTATTTTGGTAATTTTCTGTCTAATAATGCTTTGTCCTCAGCAGTCCCCCACCATTCCTTCACCAGTCCGGTGGCCCAGCTTCTCACCATGAACACCAGCAGGAACTGTACCACAGTGGGGAATGGTGAGGGTCTGGCTGCCCTGGAGTCAGTCTCCATTGTGACCATCACGCTGCTCGCCTGCCTGGGGAACCTTCTGATTGTGGTGACCCTTTATCGCAGGCCTTATCTGCTCACACCCAGCAACAAGTTTGTGTTTAGCCTGACTCTGTCCAACCTGCTGCTGTCCGTGCTGGTGCTACCGTTCGTAGCTGTGAGCTCAGCAAAGAGAGAGTGGATGTTTGGGGTGGTGTGGTGCAACTTCACTGCCCTGCTCTACCTCCTCATCAGCTCTGCCAGCATGCTCACCCTCGGAGCTATTGCTATCGACAGGTTAGTGCCAGATTATGCTGTATTATATTGTAGCCCTATAATGTCAGGAGAACTTATAGCTCATTTTTGGTCTCTGCTAACTTCTGAGAAAGATTTAGCTGATAAATGCGTCCCTAGATTATTAATTTGTCCCAGATGTTGGGAGATTGCGGCCTCAAAACGGCCAGAGCATGAAATTTAGTGTTGATTCAAGTCGTGAAGCTGGACGTAACCAAGACAGTGAAGTTACAGTAAGCATAGGGAAACTGAAGGTTAGCAATTTTCCACTGATTTTCCACTTCAAGCTCAGATGAATGTTACGCTGAATAAACTAAAAAAAAAATGCTTTTGGTGCTTTTCGCTCTAAGATCAAATAAGAGAGGTTAACCACAGACTTAATTTGTGGTATTTTTCCATAGATTTCTCCAATCAGGTGATGAGTATGGACGTGAACATTCTTGAACTTTAAATGCCTGCTTACACGAATGCTTAGAATAAAGCCAGTAAACATATTGCATGCAATTTTGATTAAAAATATTGTTCAAGTCATAGAAATTTTAAGACTTTATTTTCTCCAAACAAAAAAAAAAAATCTTAGATGTTTGGGTTTTCCTATTTTTCATTTTCTGGTTCTAGTTTTAAGACTCAAACTCAAACTCAAATGGTCATTCAGAAACAACGTTTAGTATGTTTTGCTTGTAAAAAGGTGAAAATGGTTAATTAATTTTGGTAATCAAAAAATATACAGTAAGACACAGTATCATCTCAGAAAATGGCCTTCCGGCCCCATTATTTGGACATCAGACATTCCTCAGCTGTGAGGATTTCTCTATGTAACCATGTTTTGCTTGATTGCAAATTTAAATTCTTGGGTTGTGGCTATTTGTTCAGAAAACTATGCAATTAGGAGACGCCTTTGGGACTCAAGGAAATTGTTAGCAGCTGTTCTGCTGTTTTCCTAAATGCTAGAAAACACCTAAAATGATTAATCTGATGTTCAGACCAATAATCAACAATTGAATGACTTTTAAGATTAACGCAAAAGTTTGAGCCCTTGTTAAAACTTCTTATCCACATGCACTGCCTTTCAGATCTTCTGGAGCTTCTTTTAAACCGCTTCAGTTGAATACTGTGTTAATCCTGTCAGGTGTCGCAGAGCTACCGAGAGCTACTGTAAATTTTCTGTGTAGTGCACAGTTCCTGCTGTTCTCACTGCTCACCTAGTTATCCTCTGCATCCTTTGGGAATTTTAGATGACAGAGCCTGTTTTTGTTCTTCTGCCAAGCCCGTCTGTTCTCTTCTGTTTCCAGCTTTTAGGAAAACATTTCACAGGATTGTTGGGGAGAGAGAAAAGTGTAGCTTTTAGCTTTTGTATCACTGACTCCAATCTGAGCAGCCTCTGTGTTGCTCTGATCAGAAGTTTCCCTTGAGGACAGTGTTGAGTTCCTGTTGTGCAGATTTCTTCATCGTGATTATCTCTCCTCACAACAGGTACTACGCCGTTCTCTACCCGATGATCTACCCCATGAAGATCACAGGCAACCGGGCGGTTGTTGTCATCGCCTACGTGTGGTTTCACTCGCTGGTGGGCTGCCTGCCTCCTCTGTTCGGCTGGTCTTCCTTTGAGTTTGACTGCTTCAAGTGGACGTGCGTGGCGTCGTGGCACAGGGAGCCGAGCTACACAGCCTTCTGGGTCACCTGGTGCATTCTCCCACCCTTCTTTGTCATGCTGGCGTGTTACGGCGTCATTTTCCGCGTAGCCCGAATGAAAGCCCGCAAAGTGCACTGCGGGACTGTTGTTGTGGCCCAGGATGACTCTAATGGAGCCCAGAGGAATGGGCGTAAGAACTCGAGCACCTCAACTTCCTCTAATGGAAGTCGGCGGAGCCTCGTGTACGCAGGGAGTCAGTGCAAGGCTTTGGTCACTATCTTAGTTGTGATTGGCACCTTCCTCATGACATGGGGGCCGTATGTTGGGGTGGTGGGCACTGAGGCCTTGTGGGGTCAGGGCAGTGTGTCTCAGTGGGTGGAGACTCTGGTAGCTTGGCTGTCTTTCTGCAGTGCTGTTTGCCACCCACTCATCTATGGCCTGTGGAATAAAACAGTGAGGAAGGAGCTGCTGGGGATGTGCTTTGGAGATCGGTACTACAGAGAGTCATTTGCCACGCGCCAAAGAACGTCCCGCCTCTTCAGCATCTCCAACAGAATCACAGGTGGGACTACAGCCGCTCTCTCTGTCATGCAGATGTGTGTTTCTGGTTTCATCTTTAGTAAATGCATGTGGCTGGTTTAGATTTATATTCCTGCGCAATGTGACGATCTCATGAGAATTTGTGTTTTCAGACTTGGGGATGTCCCCACACCTGACTGCCATGCTCGCGGGTGGAGGCCAGCTGTTGGCCCCAGGGAGCAGCACAGGAGACACTGGCTTCAGTTTCACTCAGGACTCATGTAAGTTGTAATCTCAAGTGCTGCCAAGAGCATGCCAGAGCAACAGGTGGCGATATAACCCTAAGCGTGAAGAAATGTTGGGCCGTCAATAATGCAGTGCACAGTCCGATGTCCACATTTAAGTGCAGAAACTAAGATTTTGAAAAACTTCACCCTGGCAGGTGTTTAATAACAGGACTTGATATTACCGCATCTTCTGGAAAGCCCTGATAATTAACACATTCACAGCTGATGTTGGATTAGCCTGTTTTTTGTCCCTACAGACTCATGGATAAAAAGAAACACCCCTCATTATGTTTTTATCTTTTTAATTTTAATTTTTTTAAAAATATAATTTGACTATATTTTTATAAAAGCAACACAGTAAGCCTTAAAAAAATGCAGCTCAACGTTTACATTTGAACAACATCGTAGTAATGTAGCCATCTTTGTTTTTTGCAGTGGTTTTTGCTGAACTTAGTGTGTCTAACAAATATAAGCAAAAGGTTTTTCTATTTGTGGGATTCATTTTAGGGCCAATGTCAAAAGTGTATGATTGTCCACCATAATCTGCTTATGACTTTAGATGACAGAAAAACTGAAGGTATTCTGAAAGTTAGGAATATTTCAATTTTTCCAGCAGCATTTGACAGCTAATCAGGCAGTCAAGAGTCTTTATAAACATACAGTATACAGTCACACACTCATCACCTTACAGGAGCCGACACTTTACAGTTTTGTTTTTTTAAATAAAGCTGCACGAAAGAGTCAAAAACAGATGCTAGAGTTTGTTAAAACAGCACTTTCCTGCAGGAGATCTAAACAGAGTGAATCACTCCTGATGTTTGGCTTCAAATGGGATTGAAAGCGTGCTCCCGTGGGTGAAATTCCTTCACCACCTGGTGTTTTGCTCTAGAATGCTTTCACTCTAGAAAAACTGCTACATAAATACCTTGACATTTACCAACCTACTGAGGGCTTATTGAGAACTTTTGGTCCAGTAATGCCAAAAACATGCTTCCTTGCCCAACTTTGATTTAGAATTTCTGCATACATAGAAGAGAAAACAGCACTTTTTTTCCTCCATCTTTACTGCAGTGAAGTTTAGAATGAAAGAGAACAAAGCTGTAAACATGAGGTTTGAAAGCCTTACCAACCTCACTGCATCATACTCTTCTTTGTTAGGAAGCCTGTCCGTTTTCCAGCTCATGTTTCTAACTGATCCTGTAGGGAGGGCAAGTAGTGTCATGTTCAACACAAACAAATGTCTTGTGTGTACATTTCTGGCCATATAGTATGAAGATGACTTCTCCTGCAACTTCCCTTCAATCTCTGTTAAGTTCTGCTTGCAAATAACTTGCAATGATCCTCTCTATTTTCCCACACAGGCACAGATGTGATGCTGCTGGATAACTTCTCCACAGACGGCTCCTCCCTCGCACAGCACCACGGGCCTCCGTCCGGGAAGAGGAGGAGCTCGGTCACCTTTGAAGACCAGGTGGAGCATTCCAAAGGTATCCGTCATTCGTTCCCCGCTTCCACAGAAGATTAGAGTGCAGGGAAAATACCTCACCACTTTACACAATACGCAAATGACCAAAAGGCATGAGAATTGTTTAGCGTAGCTTGTGTTTACCAAAGCTTTGACTGATGTCTGTTGATTTCCCCAGCTGAAAACACATCCTCAGTCCAGATCCACGCAGAGGTGCACAAATCTCTCGAGACATTTGCCTCCTGCTTGGCGAAAGCCATAGAAAGCGACGCTAAGCTCACCCTGTTTGGGGAGGGTTCAGCTCTGTCCGCAGGACTTCTCACAGCGAGGGCCGCGCCGAGGCCCAGATACCTGGAAGGCCAGAGACTGAGGCTGGAGAGTATCGATGAAGGGATCGTTAAGGATGACAGAGGTGAAGAAGAGCAGGATCGGGAGGAGAAACCCACCTGAACACAGAAGCTTTCCCACTCTTGACACTGTTACAGAGCTTTGTGGTACCGCTGATGAGTATCCCCCCTCTACATGTGGATACTCCTTACTTGAAATTATTAGCAAATAGGAAGAGTCATTCCACGACGTTGGACCGAATACATAGCATCAAATCTAATAGGAAGCCTTAACTACTGTAACTTCATTGGTCTGATCATTGTATTAACCTGTTTTTTGCTACAGTATACATTATGTTATTCTAAGTTTTTTTTTCCCTCCTAATATTGCACTCAGTCACTCTCCACTAGAGGTTTATTTCTCACCGTGGAGAATTAGACTGTGAGGTATGTGTTTACTCAGCAAAGGACAACCTGTGCCTTTGTCACTCTTACCAGTACAAGATAAACTCCAGTAATTCAGGTTTGCATGGGAAAGATTCCCATGGTTACGATTTTGTGCCAGATGTCAGATCATACAACTACTTCAGATGGTTGTGATTCTGCAAATTTTTCCCTGCAAGGCTTAAAAGCCTTCTACTGATGATAATATCTGATACATGTGGGTTGATTGGCAGATGTGTGATGGTAAAGCAAGTAACAGTTTACAGACAGCGAATACATTGGAGTCATTTTCAATATAATTATTATTATCAGGACATGTTGCTTTGCCTCCTGCGACAGTGAAGCTTTACTGATTTCAGAGGCATCACTGGTAGATTTGGAAACACTACATCACCTGCAGGTTTAAATGTTAACGTAATTCCAGCCTTCTATTCCGGTGCATAGCGATGTTTAAACATATGAAATTAGTGGATCGTAAAAGAAGTTGCTTTGCACTGACAGTTTACTATATTTATGTACTGTTCAATTCAGGGGGACGTACTATGAAGGAAGTTCAACTATAACCAAATCACAACAACAGTCGCCTCAAGGTGCTGTTTATTGTACTCTATAATATTGACCCTACAATAATAGAGTAGGGAGAGTTAAATCATTTCACCCCCTGTGAGCAAGTACCGTACTTGTGTTCTAGTAGCCGCAGTTTCAGCAGAGCAAAAGAGACTTGGTATAACATTTACACACTTCTAAATGACCCAATTAATATGTGCACATTCCAGTGACAATGTGATGCAGTTTACATTTCGTTCAGTGATGTTCGTAAAGGTACAGTGTGAAAACTTGCGTATATAAAAACATTATCTGCCAGAAGAAGATCTAAAATCCACCTAAAACGTGTAAACGATTCAGTAAAAACGTGGCACTTCCAGCTGATTTTTTAAAAAAAAGTGATGTGTTCATTTCTAGTTAGCGTGATGATTTAGCCAGGTTAAGAGAGCCACTTTCATGACACAGTTCAACATGGCTCACTGAGCCATTAACACTCCTTAGTACACCTCTGAACTTCACGGCCAGCATGAATAAAGTGCCCGCTATAAGCACAGCTGGAGTCCTGGAATTTCATGATTATGTGTGACTGTGGACAAACACAGTAATTGCACTTAAAAATACAATGTGTACTCACAGACTGTTATCAGTGAAGACCAAATGAGCTAACAAATAGAGATCATGGGAAAATGAAGTCCAGAATCAATAATCGATTGTGTTGATGTCAGAAATAAAAGATGTTTGTGTTAGTGTTCACGTTTGAATCGGAGGAAACCCAAGCTTAGAGAATATTCAGTGGTACACGGGTTTGTACCTCACCTTATCCACTCCCTGTATTAGGAGAGATTTTTTTATACGTAGAGCCCAGTTGTGGTGCTTCAGTCTTACCTCGTATGTTGAACAGATACTATGTTTGTAAAAAAAAAAAAAAAAAAATTATTTATTTAAAATTTTTAT
>VUQR01018007.1:0-29350 GCA_015108515.1 Hemichromis elongatus | reverse complement strand
GAAAAAATACTATGTTTGTAAAAAAAAAAAAAAAAAAGCTATACACCTGAGAATTGATGTAACCTTTTCATATACAGTAAGTGTTAATACAAATGTTTGCATTAAAGTTTTTGTTGTTTTTAAATAAAACATTGTTTGAATTCTTTGTCTGCTGTGAATTAGAGCTGAAGCCGAACAGCAACCAAAACACAAGCAGCACGTTCAGCTGTATTGACAGCCTAAAATACTCTATTCTGCAGGGAATAAAAGCTGAGACCCCAAACCTAAAGACATTAGTAACGTTAGTTTATCACCTCTATTAATGTGAAATGACTTCAAAGAAAAATCTTAAGTACTTGTTTGGGCCCCTGACAGATTTTAACCTGAGGTAAAGGAAGCTCCTGGTCTTCTTTGCAAAATTAGCCAAATCTGCTCTCTCTTCTATCAGAAAGCCTGGAGTAATTTTTGGCTTTGATTTCACTACAGTCAAACTTCTGGTTCACTCTTGTTTTTAATCACTTGAAAATTATTGCCAAAGTTAACTGACTGACTCAGTCAGTTAACTGACTTAATTGACTCTGAACTGGAAATTGTTATTCATGTACTTCTTTCATCACATTTGGATTACTGTAATTGTATTTTTACTTGTCCAAGCAAAAACATCCTTGGAACATCTGCAGGTTTTTCAGACCGCTGCTACGAGGCTTCTGACTACATATTCACACCATTGCTAAGCCAACTGCACTGGTTCCCATTGAATTCATTATCTATTTTCACTTTTAGAGCTCTTCACAGACCAGCACCAGCTTACATCAGTGAACCTTTTCATCCATACATGCCCAGCAAGGATGCATTGAGATTGAGTCTCAGTCTGAAACAGTGTTTAGAGAAGTTTGACGAGCAGCTGTTTAGTACAGCTGAATGACACAGGTTTAACCCAAGATCAGCTGCTCTGTACACCCACACCGGCTGTCAGTGTCTGTCATCAGGTGCACTCGGTTGCTGAAGTCGAACGCTTAATCTATCCATCCAAACCCAAGTAAAGATATATTTGAGATACCATTCGGCTTTATTTTTTATTTTTTTCCAGGATTTGTAAAACATATTTTTGGGGAGAAGATCCACAGCTTTCTTCCACCCGCCCCCCAACAAGAAAATTAAAGCATCCGTGTTTTACTTTATGTCTGTATTCACATGCGTAACTGCCGGAGCAGCACATCAACATTTCTCAGCGCTGTGCTACAGTTTCAAAAACGTCAAACGTTAACACTGATCAAAGTTCACCTTCTCCTAACAAAATAATATTGCACTTAACCTTTCACACCAGCCGCCACTTTTCTCAAACTTATATTATGACGTCCTCGCCTTTACATTCACACAAATATAGTTTATCCTCATACAGACACATCAGTAAGAAAGTCTTCTTAAAAAACACAAGGGGCTAGAAATTACACTAATTTTCAAAAGGAAGTTTTTCTACACTATACTTGTACAAATCTCGGGTATTTTTCAAGTGCTATACAGCGAGAAGAAATAGTGTTTATTTCAAAATAAAATTCCAGCTGGCTACTGCTCGTCCTCGTTTTCCTGGCCTGAGCCTTCGGAGCGATCGCCTTCTAGCCGATCTGCAAAGAGGAAAAGATAAATATTAAAGAGAGGCCAAGATTGCGCTAACAAAACAGTATGCTATACGTGTGCGTGTGTGTACCTGATCTGATGTGATTGAGGGAGGCCAACATTCGAAGCATGAAAGAGGCCGGGACTGTGATCGTGTTTCTCGTCTCCTCCAACATCAGCTCATTCCGAGTGATGACCTTGACGGGAAGAGAAAAAGAAGAAAGGTTTTACGGTGGGTTCTGTGCAGGACTGTCGGAGAAAAACAAACTCCCATCATGCAAAGTATGAGCCGTTTTCTTCCTGCACATCTTTTCACTCTTTGTGTCACTTTGGTTGTTGCTGCTGTGTTTTTGTTTTTTCCCCATAAGTTGACTCTACCTCCTCAGCGAGGACTCTGTTGAAAGACGGTGATTCTTCCAGTGGCGACCAAATCTTGATATCATAATCTATCCCTGAAGAAGCCAGAACTAAAACAAAGCAGGAAATGAGAGCAACGTCAGCACGTGAGGAAACATCACCCGGGTTCAGGTGGGACATCCGCGGGACTCACTGGGGTCGTAAGGGTGCGGCTGCAGGCAGTTGACCACGTGGTTGTCGGCTTCAAGCAGCATGAGGTGCTCTGCGGTGTGTCTGTCCCAGATGAAGATGTGCCCGCAGTCTGAACCACTCATCACAAAGTTGTTGCCCCAGAAACACGACTCCTTTATCTGCACACAGTTAAAGGGAACATTCAGTATTTTGGAAACTGTACTCTTCCAATTTCAGAATCTGATGAGAAAAGTTAAACCACTCTGATATTAGAGCCAGTGGAGTATTATGAGTTCACACCAGACTAATACAACATGCATGGCCGGAGGTTTACCATTGTCCTGGAGTTGCGATGGCCTTTGTAGACCATTTTGACTGAAGGTCTCCTGATATTTTGAGTCTCGCTCTCCTCCATCTCCCTCCTTTCTTTTCTCCTGCGGAACAGCTCCTGAATACGAGCCGCTGCTGATTGTCTGAGGAAAAAAACAAAAACAAGAAAGAAACCCCAGACTCATACACGTGCCTGAAAGCAAACAAACCCATGCTGTCAGTGCTGCCTTTTAAGACTCATGCTTCAGACCTGCGCTACACGGATATTTTCTTAAACCATTAACAAGATTGTACCAAACAAGCTCCAAGCGAGAAAGCAGCCACTTGCAAGCAAAAGCGCCTGCTTGATCCATTATAACAGACTCAAGCCAATAAAAGTTTGTTCTTCTCAACCTTAGAGTGACTTCAACCGGATATACACTGTAACAGTACTGTACACAAAGCTGGATCCAGAAATGTTTCAATGATACAATTTTCATAATTTTGATAAGCCACCAGAATAGATTTGAAAAAAGGGGGCAAGAAAGACACAAAGAAAACCTTTCAGCTTTAATTTGAGGAAGGTAACGGAATTATACTTATTTAATAATCACTGCCTAATTTTTGGGTTGTCAACTGTAACTAAATAATTCATCAATCGTCGCGGAAAAATATGATATTATACATAAATTTAACAAATAAATAAATAGTCTAAAGGTGATTCCATTCTTGGCATTTGCATTTGGAAGCTGTTGCAGTAAAACTATAACACAGGCTCAAAGAAGCTCTAAATGAAAGGGAAAACAGGCCATCATTAGGCTGGTGAATTAAGAGTGACCTAATAAAAAGCCTCGATGTTCACAGGAGATATTTTTGTGGATGATCACAGGATCCTTTCCATGATAAAGAAGAACTCCACCAGAACGACTAGTCAAGTGAAGAACTCTCAGCCACATGCAGTAAAGATCGCATCTTCATGGCCTCCTTCACCTGTTCAACGGTCATGGGACACCACTGCAGAGACAGCAATTGGCTCCTCCATCAACCCCAGCTCTCAGACTCTTTCTGCCTCCTTGCACTCATCCTTGCAAAATTGTTTTGCAAGGAAGACCATGTTACATCACACAATCTCATCTCATTATTAATTTCTTCACTACAGACAGAAGGTCTTCTGGAATTAGTGGTTTGCGTCAGCGGGGTAGGGATGTAACAGGGAGGTGATAGGGAAGTCTGCGCATAGGTAGCAAGGTAGTCAGGCATTACTAGTCCGCTAAATCTCCTACGAGTTTGCTTTGTGATCATAATCAGGATGAGCCACCAAGTGGGATGAAATCTGCTTTGATCAACTTTCTGAAGGTAAAGAGGGAAATATTTCGCAAAAGGCAACATAAAGGTTGAATTATCATCAAATATGATGTTTGGTCTTTGAAAAATAATTTGAGGACAGGTTATTAATTTAGTTATAAATTCAACTACATTTGAGTTCTAAAAGAATTTTATTAAATCCCTTCAAATTAAAGCCAAAAGTGTTCATTTCAAATCTACTGAGATGGCATACACTTCTGTTTAAACCTAATTTGACCTCGCTGTGCGTGAATGTGCGTTTTATATTTGTTTGGCTCCTTTCTGCATGGATTTCATGCATGACACTCATTTCTTCTCCATCTGTTCTACACAAAATGCAGCTGTGATGCTTCTGTTCACACCATTTGTGGAGACAGTACTCACATGCACGGCACTCTACAGTCAGCTGTGTGTGTTATTAGTGCGCTGTGAGAGAAACCGTCAAACCAAGACAAAAGAAAAGAAGTTAACCGATTACTGCACATCACGTTGTGCTCTTGATTTTAAATGCTCCGCAGCATGTCACACTCCTGATGCATTAGATGCATTCAGTTTCCAATGCAAACACGTTACCTGATCATCCTATCTCCTACTGCAGATCCTCTGGAATTAAATCTATATTTGTAGTAAAACAGTCAACAGCAAAGCATCACAAATTCTAAAATCGCCACACCCACCCCTTGTAACTGAACTACGGAATACGAAATGATCGCCTGTATTCAAAAAATTTCTTACTTGTACTAAGAAACATGCTCTTAAACACACCTCTGCCCCTGTCCTCTGAACCTTGAGGGGGGGATAAGAATAGGATCATCATCACTGTCATCAGAGTCCTGGTTGCCCCGTGTGGGCTGACTCTGGCCCTCCACGCCCTCTTGCCCCTCCTCTGCAGAGGGCTCTGCTCGCCGACAGCCCCCTGACCCATCCTCTGTACCTTCCGGTTGACTCCGCTCCTGGGGAGAGGACGCAATGCTGTCTCCCTCAGAGGAGCCCTCTGCCGGGACCTGAGCTGCTGAGCTGCTGGGGGCGGTGGAGCAGGAGGCACCGCATGCTGGCTCTGCAGAGGAAGCCAGCAAACTCACATCATCACAATCAGGACTGAAATACAGTAAGCAATACATTGTTGCGTGTTCATCCTACATCATGCAATTATTGAGATAGGGGCATTTTCATGACTCCGTAGGAGAGGACTCACCCTGCTCTGATGCAGAGCTCTCTGTCGACAGACTCTCTCTGCTCTGTACAGCTGCAGCTTCTGATGTTTTGGGGCCTCCGCTGCCCATCGAACTGGACGTGCTGCTGCTCCTTTAGAGGAAGAACAACAGTTACCATCAGTTCTTTTGGGGTGATTTTACTTGGAAATTATTCATATTTATCAGACGGAGAAAAAAAATATGGGGAGGACATAAGTACCATGCAGTTACCCCGTCTATCAGAAAAGACAATCCCACAGGAGATCTGGTTGAGCTACCTGAAGTTGAATGTTGAATGTGTGAAGTTGCACTGGAGACCTTTGCTTTTCATTCTGTCTGTAAACAGCAGCTCAAAAAGTTCCGAATGAATTCTGATAAAACTCTGTCGGGATGTACGGTGGGCTCATGTTAACACTCCATTAAAGTTTGGCTTGCATCCACCAAGGTCTTCATGGTCAACTTATTGATTTATTTGTCAAAAAGTGAGAAAAAGCCTGATAACTTAAAAACTATGATTCTCACAAGCGTGGTGTGTGTTGTCAACAAATTACCGTATAAAGATTTAAATGATCATGTCAACACAAAGTTATATAGAGCTAATTAAATTTAGATGTTTTTTTATTGTCATTGTTTGTATTGACAAATTGACATACAGGTATATAGAGAAGGACATATGAGGATTAAAAATATGACACTATAATTTGACCTCACATTTGACCTCTGACCTTACTTTAAAAAAAGTACTGTCAAGAGAAAGTGAATGAGCTGTCTAGTTAGTTAGAAATATACTGTAGTATGTCGTTATATATAATAAGCTCAAGTTAATTATGTCCACTTATCTACAAATCAACACCTGTTATCCTCTACCTACTCCTACATCATGTTTGTATAATCACAGTAAACTTCTGTCATGCTATCTGATGACTACTGCACTGCAAACTTCATAAAGTTTTAAAAGTACAGAAAACAAAACGCATAAATACAAAGTACAATGTACTTCCCATAAAAGTAAATACTGCCCAGTGAGTAAGCTCACTTGGTGAAGGTCTGCACTCTCGGAGTGCTTCTTGTTTAGTTATTTATTTTTAAAGCTCAAAGCTCCTCCTCAGCAGAATGAGAATGTACTCAGTGTTGATGTCTTAGGAAAAAAGAAAGAATCTCCAGCACTGGCATTTCATCTTAAATATTTTAATTTAAATTTAAAAAAGGAAGAAAAAAAAAACATTCTAGCATTATTAACCCACATGAAATTACAGTGGCTGTGTCGTGTGTTTGACACAGTCTGAGATAACTGCTTCTTATTTTTAGTGTGGTTTGGGGAGCTGACACCCGTTGGCCATCACTCACCATTCATCAGTGAAGTCCAGTTTGATAGTGCTGGTGGTGGTTCCCTCTGAGCTGTAGTGCAGGCTGAGGACGGGCTCTGCTGCACTGGGTCGACTGGTGGAGGTGGAGACAGATGGGATGCTGCTGCTGGCTGGTGCAGCAGCAGATTCATCAGCAGGTGAAGCTGTAGCTTCAGCTGCTACTGAGAAAAGAAGAAGATGACACACAGGCAAAACAAGCAAGGAGGGGCTTACTGAGACGCACTGGCTGTTCAGCCTAAAACTCCGATCATAAGTAACTCTTCCTGTCGTTTGCAGTGTGCAGTGGTTCATTTAAAAAACACACCACAAATATGCAACTCTGTGTTGCATCCATTCCCTCTGATAAAAAACATTAAACAGAAATGTGAACATGCAGTAAACGTTAAAGGACACGCTGTAACAGACACGTACTGACAGAAAGCCACAACAGCAAGACACAAGACGCCCACAAACACACACATACGTGAAAGGCCCGAAAGGATCATTACACCTGTTAGCTCCTAGCTACACTCAAGAAAAGGAACAGGTTTCCAAGGAAGATGAAAATTTGTGCTGGAGGACAAGGAGGGACTTGTTGCTGAGATGCCAAAAATCCGGTGTAGTGCTTCACATATAAAGCTATGCAGTACACAAAGTAGCTTGATATCATACCATTGTTGTTGTATATAAAAAGTATTATAAATACTTATATCTCTGGACTCGGAACTTTGTCCTAAAGACTGCAGCAGAGCAGCTTCGCCCCAGTAACCATCATTTATGTGCCTCAGTACAGTGTGAAATATTCAACTTTAACCACTTTATGTCACATTGGTTATGATTGGCTGCCCCTAGCAACCCCAAGGAGGTGGGTGGAGCTTGGGCCTGTGCTGATGAATGATGATGTCGGTGATCGTGAGCAGCGATAGCTCCAATCAAAGCAATTATTTTCTTTAATTTCCCCAGTGTTGCATTAAATTATCATTATTAGGAGAGTCATATTAAATTGAATCTCCCAGTTGCATTTCCATCCATAAACATCTGCAGCAAAGGCGTGCTGTGTTTTACTTGCATCTATTCGAAAGAGTCAGTGTAAACAAAAAAAACATTTTGTTTTGATATACTGGAATATGTAGAAAATATGTTTAAATGTTAAACAAATTTCTTCAAGTCAAAGATTGTTGCACATTATGTATTTTAAAATATTAAAACTAATTAAAAAAAAAGTTTAAAGGAGAACTTTCCACTTTTCTATAGATTCTTCACTCTGATTAGGAGTGGGCCATTGGGTTTTTTTTAGGGTTGTGGCAAAGTGTTTATGTAACAACATATGTGCCTTAAAAAGATCACCATTTCGTTTTGGCACTATACAAATACAACTGAACTTTAAAGATGAAGCCACATTACATCTGTCTACCAATGCTAATCATTGCAAAGGAGAAATGTTAGCTGTAGTAGTAGCTAAATATTGATGGTTCAGCAGAGAGCACTGACATGTTGCTTTTCTTTGTTTCATCATGGATCTTCATGTCATGTAACTGAACTAATTTTGTTTGGTTTTTTTATTACATGACTCAAAGCTCTAATTTTTTACACAATTTTATTAAATCCTTTGGCCAGGACAACAGTAACAGTCAGACACATCCACATCTAGACAGCTGAATGTTGGACAGTAAAGCAGTTGATACAGAGAAAACGAAAACATGAAAACGATGGAGGACAAACGGTGGAGTGGGACAGTATGAGGAAAAGTGGCTAGGACAGAAGGTGGAGAAGACAAAGCGAGTGGCAGGGTGAGGGTCAGGGAATGGGGTTGGGGGAGGGAAAGACGCACCCTGCTGTTCATCAAGAGTCATGGATCCCAGCTGTTTGTTTACCACAGACGAGGGGGAATCTGGAACACAAATGAGACCAACTAAACATTGAACAAAGAGGTCAAACGTGAGGGCTCACACAGTCAAGGCGCAAAGGCGCAAGGCGTTAAAAACTTCTAAATCATGTTTAAAATAAATGAATAAATTAATTAATTCAAGGCCAAGCAGAAAGAGCTTTCACAAATAAAAAAGCTCCTTCATCTGATTACAGCTGTGATCGGTTGACAGAGTGTCGGTGAAGCTCAGTGAGAATCAGCGATTAGTAAGTCTGAAGAGAAACAAGAACATGAGGTTCATGCATGCTTTTTACAGATGTGCAAAGAAATGCTTTATTTCTGCCGTGTTATATACATCCTGGAAATCCCAACCATCAAGAAGTGCTTACTCAGGCTCGCCACAACAACAACAACAAAAAAACCCCAACAACATCTGTTTGGCTGCTGGCTACACAACACACTTCTCCAATATATCTGTGACCAAATAATGCCAATTGTGAGAAGCAGCAACCTAAACATAGTGTCTACTAAACTGCACAATAACATGTTCAATACAAGCTTTCGTAAAAGATGCCTCAATATGTATGTTTTATCTTTAATAATAAAATTGCACCTGAATTTTTAAAGAAAAACTGAAGAGCTTCTCTCACTTTCAGTTCTTAACTGAATGCTGTCACATTAAAATTAAAGCAGAACAAAGCTTTCTGAAGCTCGTTCAAAGTTAGTCCTTGGGCTCCAAAGTGGATGCTTTTTTACTCTTTTTCACTCCAGCATTTAAGAAAAATTTTGTTTTTGTTTGTTTCAAGGATTGAACATTTTTTTTGTGTCTACCATAAAAAACACATGAATAAAGGTGATTGAAATAAATATCGACTTTCAGCTCATTAGAGTTGTACAAACTGTTTTTGCCCTTTATACTGTATTTATAGAAATTTTTGATCATTTTTCTATAAATTGCTGCACTCATTACCCATTTTCTAGCAAAATATAAAGCAATGGGCGATCGTGGCTCAAGAATTGGCAGTTCGTCTTGTAATAGGAAGGTTGCCGGTTAGAGCCCCGGCTCCAACAGTCTCGGTCGTTGTGTCCTTGGGCAAGACACTTCACCTGTTGCCTACTGGTGGTGGTCAGAGGGCCCGGTGGCGCCAGTGTCCGGCAGCCTCGCCTCTGTCAGTGCGCCCCAGAGCAGCTGTGGCTACAATGTAGCTTGCCATCATCAGTGAGTGAATGTGTGTGTGAATGGGTGGATGACTGAATGTAGTGTAAAGCGCTTTGAGGTCCATATGGACTAAGTAAAGCGCTATACAAATACAGGCCATTTACCATTTTAATAAGGGATGGGTCAAGTAGCTTCCACAGTATTGTATCTGGTATCGAATCAAGGAAATGTAGCTCAAGTTAACACAGAAGGACCAATGCTTTAACATTTGAATGTCCAATGTCTGACAGAGGATTTAGAGCCATGTAAGGACCAGTTTTCCAGGTGTTCTTTAAAGCAGTCCAAATTTGGTGAAAAAAAGAAAGAAAAAAAAAGAACAAAATTAGATTCTGGATAAGTGATAAATGTGTGTGGATTTATCAGATCTTCCCCTGTGCTCACGATGGATCTAACTGCATGAGGTTTAAATAAACATTACTTATGTCTGTTCATTTCTTCTGTTTGTCCACCCACTTTCGAGTTTCGAGGCTCTTGTTTAACCCACATTTATAAAACGGGCAACAATAACTGATGAAGATAACCTTCATTTTAACATCTGCAGCAGGTGAAGCCAATAATCTGACCTATCCAATGACATCAAAAAAAAAAAAAATTCAGCATCATCAGACATGGTTGAAAAACCACATGAGCCATGAGGCCAAAGCAAAGCTTCATACCATCTGGTGCCACTCCAGCAGGAGAATTTGCAGGTGAAAACTCAAGCAACAAGTGGAAAGATGGAGTGAGAGCATTAGTGAGTTAAGGGCTGAGCAAACAGTGGAGAGGCAACACACTGGACTCTGGAGTTTAGAGGAAATAAGGGGTGAATTATAGGGGAGCGGGGAAGATCAGTGTGCGGTTAGTGGTCAGTAACAGCAATAATGGATCTTTCTGGAGCCTGTCTACAACAAACATGTCCCTCTTTGCTTCAAAGGCGGGGACAGGTTAATGGCAGGGGAGCAGCCCTTATGGAGGGATTGCTGCAGGGTTGGGGAACTGGGAGGGGTGGGTAACCTGTACGGGGTTGGTTCTCAGGAGCGGCAGAGGTAGCAGCTCTTTGCGACTGTCTCTCAGGGGCTGCAGAGGAAGAAGAAGGTGAAGAAGAAGTAGCAGAAGAAGAAGGGGCCGCTCGCCGACCCCGTCCAGGTGGGTCGGCCAGCCGGAGCAACCTCTGCAAACGCCTACACACTAAACTTATGGGCAGCCGATGAGGACCATACTCTGACAAAGGGGCAGAGGAAGAGAGGAAGAGTGGATGCACGATTAGAAGACTGACGGAGGATGTGAGAAGAAGATTCGGCACAAAGAACTGGGCAAAAATGAAATAAACAAGCAGGAGGAGGACAATAGGATGCTGAAGGAAAATAAAGTGAAGTGAGGCTGCTGCTTGAGTGGAGTGGCTCCAATGAACGCACACATACACACATGTGCGCACTCACACACACACACACCTTGCGCACACACACACACTGAGCAGTTAACCCTCCTTATTGGACTGAAGGCTTACATGTGAACAGTGAGTGTGAGCACGGTCCTGGTTTCTTACCTGAGAGCGCGGGCTCAGAGGTGGGCGTGGCTGTTGGCGTCGGGGTCCCGGTTGTGTCGCCTTGACTCCTCTGCTCTGAGTCGGGGGACGACGTGAGAGGGGAGGAGGAAGGGGCCGAGGTCTCCACTGATGATGAGCTGGAAGGAGGAGGTGCTGTGACTGTTGATGATGACCCTGAGGAGGAAGAGGAGGCGGATTTGGGCATGGACGCAGTGGTGGCCACTGCGGGACTAGCAGGTACCTCTGGGGAGTCCGTCTCCACAGGCCTCTCGGGGGCGCTGGACTCCTGACTAGAGTCTCCTGCTGCAGAAGCTGGAGCATTCAACGTCCCCTCAGGGCGAAGAGCTGTACCTGAAGACGAAAAAAATCAAGCAGTAATTTTAGATTTTGGCTAGTTTACTGTTTACTATCACAGAAAGTTTCATAACAGCCAGTCTTACTGACATTTAAGCACATTAATGAGACAATCATCAACAAATTCCTGCATAGAAGCAGTTGTAAGTGTAAGCCACGATGAGGAAGTTAGGTCTTCTTAATGCAACATGGAAGACGGAGTGATTAATAAAGTAGATAACTCGTCCTGAAAGGGATGTAAACAAACAAGTAATCGACTACACTGCGAGACTACAATTAAAGCATTAAAGATGTCAATCTGCTCAGTCTGAACTTCATGGTTTTATCAAGGAGTTGAAGCTGTATCACGACCACTTCGTATATATCTCAGGATATCAGTGGGGCAGTGATGAGACTGTATTTGAAGAGGCTGATTAAACCGGAGCTGAGTGTAGCTGTGTGTCTGAGGTAAAAGAGTATTGTTTTACCATTTTCATATCACTATATATTCAGTACTGGTGTGCTTTTTAAGCTATGTGTGCATTTGTTAGCAATTGGTCACAATGTGACCAATTGTTTACATTGAACAATTGGTCACATTTGCATGTAAAGAAACAAAACAAAAACAAAAAACACCAGAATAAATAATCGGAGCATTTACCAGTGTTTAATTTATTATTCATTTCGCTTCTGGCGGCACAGTTAAAAGTAAGAGGGTGCATTTCTTTCTAAAGTTAATTACATATATTTTATTTGGACCTATTTAAATCTTATAATGTTAAGAATTTAATTAAACAGATCATGCTAAAAGAAGCAAACAAGACATTTTTTTTTATTTTTTTTTTTAAACAGACTAAGAAAGAAACTGTGTACTACTTCAGTTAGAAAAGCCAAACATCTATTTAACCCGTCACACAGATCCAGTTCAAGACACAAATAAATAATTTAAGGACACTTTTTGGGCCGTTTGAAGATGAGGATTGAAGACTTACCTCTGGGTCGTGTTTGAGGTCGGGTTCCTCTGCTACTCTGGGCTTCACTGGCTTCCTCAAACCACCGGGACAGCATGTCCGACATCCTCTGCATCAGAGACACGTTCGGACTCTGCTCCCCTGGAACAAAAACGGAAAACATTTTTAGATCCTGTCAAGCTTTTCATTTTGACACAGTCCATGTTTATAGAAACAATAAAAAAAAAAAAGAAGTGAATATTAGAGCTCAAAAGACACTGCTTGTCATAACCGCTCATATACAACCAGAGGCTCATTAAGACTCTCACAAGGACGACTCATTTTACAAAATGTTAATTTAATATATGAGAAGTTTGCTTGTCATTTTTTGAGGCAAACCTTGCCAAAGTAAAGCAGACTGAAATTTCAAAGTAAAACAGTCATTATCTGAAACCCTATCATGTGTTTTTCCTCCAGACACAGTTTTTTCATATTTATTGAAGATTTTGTTCCTCAAGGTCAGATGTATGATGCAAGTGTTCCGTTAATGTTTTGAGCTGTATATAAAAATATATTTTGCAGGTTGGAGTTTGTCAGGGGTCGGGCCCGTCATACGAGACCGTCGCTGTAGATGAGCAAGAGCACATACTGTGAACTTACCATCTCTCTCCCTCTCGCTCTCAGGGCGAGCTCGGGGTCCAGTGTCAGACCAGTCACCTCGTAGACGGAGGCGCTTCACTGGAGGCTGCCTCAGCTGTGGAAACACACACACATTCACAGAGATTAGCAGTTTGTCAGTCAAGGCATGGTCAAAAATAGCTGCGCTGCCAAAGCAAAACACTACTCGTCTCTATCAGTGTCCTCTTTAAAGTGTTCCCCCCACCCCACCCCACCCCTTCTGGCAGCGTGACTGAGGTTGCCTGCCACTTTCCAGTCCCCCTGGCTCTCTCTGCAGTGCAACAGGCTGTGAGCCAGAAATAGGAAAAAGAGGTTCTTAGAGCAGGGACCATCCACTGCTTCAGTCAGGAAATTTGTAGACAAGTGGTGAAAAGGAGCAGAAGCTGAAAGACAGTTGAATAAATCAGATAAAGGGATTAAACAAACAAGGTCGCAGGTAGACAAAAACAGTGGTAAGGAACATTGCTCCTCAGCCCCCCCCCCCCCAAAAAATCAGCCTGAACTATTTTGGTGGTTTGAGGAACGCTGCCTGCGTCGTACGCTGTATTTGGAAAGGAATGCGTGTGGTGGTTGCATCTAGACACAGCTGAACTCGCCGTGGCACCATGATCCAGCACATTCGGACACACGTGAAGACCACCACCAAGCGTAAACACACAGCTTCCTTGATTCTTCAGTTCTTTGAATCCCAAATCTAACAGAGGAAATATAACTAAGACCCAAACAGATCAAGCAGTAATTCATGACGTTGTTTCCGTCCTCAGTGCGTTTCTTCTGTCTTTGTATTGGGTTTGTTTTTCTTCAGGGTCATTTGCTCGCCTCCCTGCACTGCATCAGCCACCACAGATTTAGCACTGATGTCTGCAGGGCCCAGAGGAGCAACAACAAGGTCAGCTCCGTTTTCAACAATCGATCCTTTTCACCCTCAAAAAACAGCCGCATGGACACCTCCACTCAGCCAGATGTGCTCATGTTTATTTTCTATAGATTCAAAAGGCCACTAACACCTTTAACAGGAGACATAATGTGTGAGGCCTCCATTAACCTTCTCTGTACATGTTAACTTGAGATCTACACTACAGTAGTCAGTCAGCTGATCAACAAGAAAACACAGACTCTTGATTATTTTGGGTGTTTTACCACTTTTTTAAAAAATGGTAAATATGTTGTGATTTTGCCTTAGACTGACAGATAAGGCAGATTTTTATTTTGTAGATCAATTATGGCACACTTGGAATAATGGAAAACTATCTAAATCACAGCACAGTGTCTGAACAAACCAGTGTCCAAACCAGTTTGGGAGAAAACAAACACATAAGAAAAGTTCCCATCAGGATCTCACCTCCTCTCTCCTCTCCTCCGATGGGCCCTTGAGCTCTCGAGCCTGGTCATCTTTGGGATCAAACAGGTAAATGTAATCGGAGGAGTAGCTGACCAGCACCTCCTGACCATCCTCGCTGTAGCAGAGAGAGGTAACTCTGCATGATTTGTTGGACAGGTGAGCGGGAACAAACCGAACACACATGCCCGTGGTTCCCCGGCCCATGTAATTACCTGGAAAAAATGAGAGAGAGTGCGTGATTTAGCCAATGAGTCGATGATATGATTCTTAATTATAATTGTGGATTTGGCCCCGACTATTTGGTGTATTCAATCTAAATGATATATCAAAATACATTTGAATGGGTTGAATGCGAATATCTGTTTACTGTGTTGAAAAGAAGTTTGGTTTACATTTTTGACCTGGGTCACAACAATATAGTCTTCAGTATTGGCTTATAGTGCACACCATCTGAGGTATCAGGCCATTTCCCACTATACTCAGATACTTGGCAGCGTTGCAGTCTTTCACTATTCTTCTATAGAATCCATAGCTACTGCCTCTTCGAGCCGAGGAAAGGGTTACTGATGTGATTAGATAAATATCCTGTCAGTTAGGTGGAAATTGGGTTGGATTTTAATCCTTTGCCTTTCAGTCAAGTCACACAACTTACCTACTTGAGAATCAAACTTACGTGTTTTTAAAAACATCATTTTAAAACTCTGTTACAAAACAAGAGCTGGAATGCTGAGCTTTACTGCCCATTTCTCCAGCTGGAGGAGTGACTATCATCAAGATGAAAGGTTTAGCATGCTTTTTGTAACTTTTTCAAACCAAGCTTGTTTTCTGCGTGTCTAGAGCTACCCAGGCCAGCAGGAGGGCTGGGTTTTTCCTGTTTCACCTATTACTATTGGGCAGCAAGTATAGCCAAATTAATAGACTGGACGTCTGCCTGAGGTGAAAAATCAAACTCCTGAGTTTGCAGAGGACTGGATATCAATCCTTTTTTTTAAATCAGATCAACAAAGGCCATAGGAAAACCACCCCACATCCTTAACCTTGCTGTAGGACGCTCCTTAAAAATCTGGTTCCAGTTTAGAAAACATGTTCGCATCAATCAGCTATGCTTCGTTTCGCCTGTGGTGAACAGTTGTCTTTTCTCGTCGTCTCAAAGTGATGCGGTTTTCTAACTTGACGAAAGACTGTACGGATGCATTTGTTTATTCATTTTCTTAAGGATGTATTTGTGTTCTAATGAGCACTCGTTATTTAAGGCATTATACAAAAGTTATAACAGTCCAAATGAAAGTTTTTCAGATGCACATAAATCTGAATTTTTCTTATTAAACATTTTAGCCTCCCACGTTAGTCGACAAAAATATTAATGATATACTAGATTTAGACCTCGGCACAAAGAGCAACGCATCTAAAATCTACAGTAGGATCCAGAGTATTAATCCACCCTCATAACTAAACACTGAACTCCCGGTGGAAGTGTAGCAACACTGCAGAGAAAGGGCCCAAAGACTTATTCACCAATTAATCAGGGAAATTTCATCTTTTAATAACTGGATCCTTCAAAAAAGATTCTATGGAAAAATTCAGAGCAACCTGGTCACTGTGATAATGCAGCTGCTGCTGGTGTTGTTAGTATATGTAATTGTGGTATACTCATAAACTTGTTGAGCTACGGAGAAAGGTCCATACTTTTTGCTTCATACACATACAACGTGTTTATCTGATTAATATCCGCCTCGATTCATTCAATCAGTGTTATTCTTTTTTCCTTTCTCCGTTACATTTGTAATCTCAGGGCGACAGGGAGCATTGAAGTGTTTTGTTTAACTATGAATAAAGTTTTTAAAAAAATTGTTGACATACCTCACCTCACCTGTCGTTTAAACAGTCTTTTTAAAAGTCTCTTAATAAAAACACTGACTTGCATTCTGTGTAGGAACAATGCTCCATAAATACCTTTTATAAACAGTTGTCAGGAGGATTTTAAACACACAGGAAGAAGTAAAAATACTCGTGAAAGTATCTAAAAATAACCAATGTCCAACAGGAGACCAGGCACAGCACAGCAGGCTGGGTCCAAAAACTCACAGGGAGATCCTACCCCGCTACCATCATGTAAACGGGAAACTGCTCGAACATTCAAAGAAAAAACGGACATTGTAAGTATAATTTCACCACCACCACAGGCTGCATTACCTTCGCATCAACACAAGGATAAAGAATTCGAGACGTGCAGAGTGGCTAAGTCCACCGTGCAGGGCTGCTTACCCGTCGCTCTTGTGCCCAGCATGCGTCTGTCATAGATTCGCACCGAGCTGTCAGAGCAGCCCACGGCCAGGTAGTACGGCACCAGCGGAGAAATTGATATGGAGGTCGCTGCTCTTCTGCAGTTTATCAGGATGTCCTGAAATGAAAGAGCACAATGAGGTCTGGAAGTCACTTCTGATCAGTAATTGCAAATATTACAGATTGAGAATTTAAAAAAAACAACAACAACAACAACAACAACAAAAACATGTGTAAACTAATGTAAAACTGATGCCTGCAATAAATCCTGTGTTGATTCAAATGTAGTCATTTTGACAGGTACAGTTTTAGAAGCTCTAAAAGGTGTTTCTGTCACTTTGACCACATTAACATCACTGGTTAGACTAAAGACATTTCTTGTTCTCCAAAACAAGAAATGTCAAACTTCTGTATCACTCTAAAGATGTTCTAACAAGGTGCACATAATAAAGTGGGAACTGAGTGGAGCAGCTGCACTACCAGGTCTGACTACTGCAGGCTTATGATGTGAAGGCAGAAGGGCCTTTGACACCAGCTGGTAAAACTCTTCTGACAGTTTTAGGGTAACAGGTTCTCATCTGGAGCACGAAATACAAGAAGATGCAACATAATCTAGGAGGACACGCTCTCTCTCTCTATCACACACACACACTCATTTATCAACTAAGGCAAGCTGGTTTAAAGCCAAAGAAACTGGTTGCTAGAGGAACTGAGTGAAGTAAGAAAGGGAGAGGGTCCATCTGTATGGATAAAGCCCAGTGAGCTATTCTTAAAAATAAATAAATAAATCTCTAAAACTCAAGGTCAAGGTCCTTAAATGTACTATATAAAGGTTATTTATATAGCTCAATTAAAAAAACAGTACACTAAACTTATATAGCCCCAGGAAAAGCTACACTAAAAATCCAGAAATAAAATAAGTGCAATACACAATTTTAAAATATAATAAAAAACATTTAAACGACTGTCACGCTGGAGCCTAATCCAAAGAGAATAAATGCATTTTTAATAAAGACTTAAATATGTGTGTTGTCTGAGCTGTGCAGATACAGAGAAGTAGATTTTTCCATAGATCTGATAGTGTTGCTGCAAAAGCTTGAATCTGGTTTAATCTGGTTTTAAGGGCACCTGCCAGGGTTTCCACAACAAAATGATGGTTCTTCAATCGATCCCTCCCCAAAGCTACAAACACATTGATCCTGACCCTGACTAATGATGAATCACAGACAGAAGGAAGACAAACATCACAGATGTCACCCGTACATCTTTGCAGTCTTCTTTAGTGCAGCTAGTTTTCATGCGAAGGTCAAACCATCGCACCGTGCCGTCCTCCCCGCAGGACAGGAACGTGTAGGGGTCGTTCGGTACCGTCATAATCTGATGAAACAAAGCGAAGCTTAGAAGACAGGAGGGTAAGGAGTAAGAGAACACTTTTCATCAGCTTCTGTGAACCAGCACCTCATAAGCGGTTCCATAATGGCAGGTGAACTGACACTGTCTGTTGTACTCGGGACTCTTCTCAGTGTGGGTGTAGTAGATGATGCCGTCTCCGGAGCAGGAGACGATTTCCTGATCGTTGGTATGGGGCATGAACTTCGCACTGAAGATATTTGCCCGATGACCTGAACGTATAGACTTCTTGACCTGAAGCAGAGAAGAAGAAATGCATGATGACAGCTGCATCAGAGAGGATGCTGGACCAAAGGCAGCAAATCAGCAGAGGAAAGGGTATAAAATGTTGACATATTGGGGGTTTTCACACTTATTTACAAACTTTTAGATGCCAATGTGTCAATTTGTAGTATTTAGAGTTGTTGGAAAGTGGACTCTGAGAGAAATGCCACACTTTAGTTTGGCATGCTGCCTAAAAAACGTTCAAGTCCTTGTTTCCATGAAGAAATTAAAAGGAAGACAAAGAAGCACAGCATGAACTACACAAAGACAGGAAGGCACACTCGGATTATTTAGCGGTTAGCCACAAAATGCCTTTTTCTTTTCCCCTCATATGACATCATTTGAAAAGATGATGAGAAAGAGAAACCAAAAGAAACCACAAACTTCTCTTCACTTTTAGAATAACAAAGATGAAAACACTCTCAAGACTCATATTCCGTTCGACACTTATGCCATTTTAATGATTACTAGTTAAGAGTTTTATGATGAATACAAACTCAAACTAGAGATCTCCTACCTCTTTGTTAGATAACAGTTAAATTACCAAAACATACAAATTCCTGTTGGGAAAATTCACAGTTTCATAGACTGGCACCACCCTCTCTAATTCACAACATTTCTGTTTCAGAAAAATGTGGGCAGATTACACAGATCCAGAATATTGTGGGATATTTTTGTCCCAGTGAAGCAAACCTTCAGTGGGTTGACAAACCTCTCAAAAACAGCTTCCCTCCACTTTTACAACTTCCATCCATGCTCAACTGTGCTCTGCTAATTAAAGCTTTGTCCTGTTTTATGGCTAATTTACCATTTATTCAAAGAATAACAGTTGAAATTGATCAGTTTGGTGCCCCTCCATAAACAATGTCAGAGTTATTTTATTACAACCTTTTTGTTGTAAGGGTTGGTGATAACCAGGAAGGTGTCGTCCGATCCTGACAGGATGTATTCGCCCGTGTCGTTCCACGATATAGTGTTGACCTGAGGAGAGATAAGAGGGAGAGTTTACATGGCAATTTACACTGACAAATGCAAGTTAAATTTCACACATCCATTGTTTCCAGCTTCATAAATGTGACAACTTGCTAATCTAAGGAGCTTGTAAAGGAAAGAAAAAGAAAAATGCGTCTGGACTTCTTTAGGTTGCTTGAAGACGTTTCATCTCTCATCCGAGAAGCTTCTCGGATGAGAGGGGAGATGAGAGGTGAAAAGAGGTTTCCTTCTGCTTCACACACATGAAAAGAAAATACGGATTTCATTGTCCAATTCAAATTAGGTCCATTTACAGTTTGATCTGAAATAACCACCAACATAAGACTTACTGTGGATCTAAGGAACAGCTAAATAAGAGTGGTGCATCAGGTCGTTGTTTGTCGTCACTCTGTGGATCAATATTTCATTAACACCTGCAGCCTCCTTCAGCACCTCATCATGAAAGACTGCCTCTGCTGTTCTCAGAGACACTGTGTGTATTCCTACGTGCAGACCTCATGTGAGAATCAGGCTTTTAACATGTCTGACTGTTTCTGAGACGCTGCACATCATCTGTAGTTAGATTTGTGGTGGCGCGTAGGTGAGGTCTTTCCTCACCTAATGAAAGATTAACAGATGGTGTCAGATGAGGCAGGAAATGGTGTTATTTATTTATTATGATTGCATTTTTAAACACAGATTAGCGTTGGGATCTCGTGTAATGTGGTACTGTGCAGAGTTAGAACTGGTCAGGCATATACATTGTTAAAAAGGTGGCTGTTCATATTGGCCATGATCAAAGCCTTAAATAGTCATGTCAGAGTATATACAAGTAATCCCTATGAGCTGAGGCTTCAGGCTGCTCTGAATGCTGCGTTTCAGACTGTTTTGATATCACGAGGTCTGATATCCCCTCATAGATTCTCAGCACAACTTCCTCTGCCACTCGTTCAAGTCATCTGTTTATAAGAAGCAGTCAATCAGTAAAGGAGTTAAAACAGCTCATTTCAGACTGTGGCTGAAAGCCCAGTTTAGCTAAATAAAGATTATTTTGAAATGAATCATACAAGCCTTGCAGAGTCCAAGAAAAAAAGAAAAAAAATTACACTGTGTTAAAAGAGAAGCTCTTAGTTTGCATTTAGATAAGTAGCTAACATATCCAGAAAATGCAATAATAATATATCAAAGCAATATCTCAATCGTTGGGGCTTTAATGCAGCTCTCCTGAGACCTGCCTGCATGCATGCATGCACGTTGTGCTTGTTGCGGTGTCTTGGACAGGCTGATGTCCTGCCCGGTAGTGTGACAGGACGTGTGACTGTTATGTCAGCTTCAGGTTTCTCAGAGGAATTAACCACCTGACCTGATCTGATCTGTTCGAGGCTCCACCAGCAAGCTGAGAAAAAGTGACATGATGTGTGTTTGGCAGGGAGAGGACTTCAACCAATAAACACAAAGAGACGGATAAAAATGTGGGGCACTTACACAGCCATCGTGTACGTTCAGTGTTGCTTCGAGTTTAAGCCTCTGGACAAATTCTCTTCTACCTGTGAAAACAGAGACATGTAGATTTGAGAAGGCTGTCAGGCTTTAAACTTTAATTTGAATCGCATTTTTCCAGTCTTCACTTAAGTGCAATAGGAATAAAATGTCAAATTAAACAGTGACTCTGTAGCTTGTGCTCCATTATTCATGCAGTGGAAGCCTTGTTTGCACCAACAGGAAGAAACGAGACGAGTACCAACAAAGCTGCTCTGCAATAAGACTCCAACAGGAACAGTGGTTCGATAGTTCACAATGTCAGTCCTTAATATTTCATCTTATTTTTGTGAACATCTTTTTATTGTGACTGTAGGGCAAACACACAGATGCGCACGTACACACACACACAGATGTGTGATCAAGTTAGCAACAAAATGCTGTTTAACTGGATGAGAAATCAATCCAAATAGTAGATATTAAAACACCGTTTTGGAGAAAGCGACTTTAGACCTTGATATAATATTTATTGGCGGTCCAGCACAAAGAACAGAGAGGTAAGTGACCCGGAGGCATTTAAAAGGTTTGACAGAAGGGGAGGTAAAGAGGAGACAGTAAAACAAAAAGAGATCAAAGAGTCAAACACACAAAGGGGAAGGAAACTGAAGTAATTACCTGATTAACAAACCACAGGAAGACTCAGGCCTCTGGATAAGTAGCAACAGGATGTTTGCTCTTCAAAGCATGTGCTATTCTAACAAACAGATTCGGGGTCTCACTTTCTAAAGTTATCATTTTTGCAGTTTTTTTCCCCCATTCTGTTACAATCACCGATTTTAAAACAACAATATGGTTGAAATCCAGATAAGGTGCTTATATTTGGCAGTCTCCTGGATCCAATAGCATTTATCAAACTGTGCACAGAGCACAAAAAGCTGGTATGCATCACAAGCATCTCTATCAACAGCTTCAGGCTGATAAGCGCACACCCTGAATGAGCCACACATGTCAAACTACTTCTATTAAAAGTCACACACACGGAAGAAGGAAAGAACTTCGAGGGTGCCGTTAAAGCGTTCAAGAATGGGCTCGGCCTCTAATGGTGGAACCGGTTTTCCACTTATAAAGTTCAAGACAATCACAGAGGACGTCCACAATAACAGTAGCGAGATCAACAACAATATATCCAAGAATATGACTGAAAATGGAAAAATAACCCTGACCAGGCAAAAAGCAGACACTGTAGTCACTTCATCCGCATTAGTATTAAAATTTTAATACTGCATCAGTTCATTCATTAGGAGCCCGAGTTCTGTCAGTTTATCAGCTGTTCCCAACTTCCCCTCTGTGAGTTTCACAATTTCTCCTTGTGTCACTCATGTTTTGACAAACACCAAAAACCAACATGGCTCACCAGTAGTGCCTACAGGAAGTTACATTGGCAGGAACAGGGGTGCTCAATCCCAGTCCTCATGAACTACCGTCCTGCAGCTTTTAAATGCATCCTTGTTCCGACACACCTGAATCAAATGAATGGCTTTGTTATCAGGCCTTTGCCAAACTTGATGGCATGCTGAAGAGGTAATCGTCTCTCTCTTCGTCATCTCTTAGATGACGAAGCTGCAGGACGGTAGCTCTCGAGGACTGGGATTGAGCCCCCCTGGGCAGGAGTCAGTTAAAAGCATCTGCATCCTTGAATCAAAGTAGGTAATCGCATCTAGGAGAAGGTGAGAGTCCAGACTAAAGAAATGTTACTGGGAAGTCTGAAAGGAAAACAGCACAATCAGGAAAACCCTCAAAGGAAGAAATAACCAACCTGTGCCTCAGATAACAAAGGAGGAGACGCTTCAGATAATCCCGAATAAGATGTTTGATATTAACAACGCTGACACGGTTGTTTTAAGATCGCACGCATTGTGAATTGCTTAACATCCAATGTGAACCAAGGCGCTGTATTTCACTGTCAATGTTAGCAAAGGACTACCAGAGAAAGCAGGACATTCCTTCATCATTGCAAACTGTCACTTAAAGCGTAAAGATATAAAGGGAAAATTGTGCCAAAGATAATGTCCTCATCCAACAGCAGCGATCAGGCCACTGATGATGATTATAGCAGTACTGCACAAATGATGAGCGGCAACAGCAGCATCTTCAGATCCCTGACGGAGCGAGGGCAGAGACTCCCATAAGAACTGGTGAGCGATCAACACCTAAGCTAAAAAGAGCTTCATACTTCATGGACTCTTCTTTGTCAGTCGCTGGTGTTGGACCAACTATTAGTCATGTAGATCCTCAAACAGTCTTTGTGCTAATATTTTTCCTTGTATAAAGGTGAACTATTTTAATAAAGAAGAATTTCCTGTCACAATTACGCATTTAAGAATGGTATAATATTATACCGGTGTGAGAACAACCTTTAAAGGATGAAAAAGAGAAACATTTAATTTTAAAATAAAGTAGCTGCTTTGCTTGTGTTTTCTTTTATATTTTTAATTACTTTAGTAATAGTGAAATGACTCAGCGAGCTCTTGCAAATGTCTGGTGGCTTATATACCACGAGAGCCTCGACTTGCTTCGGCAGGTGTTATGAATGCTGCAGAAATAGTCTGAGAGTGATTCACCATAAAAGCTTCTGTGATATCACCAATCACAAGCACCGTCATGTCGCTTATAAATGGATTAATGATGAGTAATGTACTAACTACAGTCACACCTAAATCTGCAACAATACTTAGATTTGCTATCAGTTCACCAAATCAAATGCAAGACTTTTTACACTTTGTTTAAAAATGTTCACACACAACAGCGCAATCAAATTTGTGGTCTCTTGAGCGTGTCTCTGCTTCTTTTTTTTTTTCTCTTCCCCAGAAAAACTGGTCTACCTGGCTTCATCGAGCCTCAACCCCCAGCTTCCACTGAAGCTGTTTTATAAGAGCACCTTCAAGTCTGAGGCCTTGGTTGTTGGATAGTAAAAGCTGAAGGGCCCACTTTTTGGCCCAGGTATCTTGGGGTTTTGTTTACGAGTGAGGGAAAGAGGGAACAGGAGACTAGCAGATGGACTGGACCAGCGTTTTAGAAATCTACCTCTGTGTAAAAAGAGCGGAGTGTGAAGCAAAACTGCCAATTTATCGGTCAATTAATATCCCAAATCTCACCTTTAGCCATGAGCTAAGGCTACCAACCAAAAGAATGCTTGCTGATACAACCAGAGAAAATGAGCTTTGAAGGGTGGCTGGACCCTCTCTCAGAACTGGATGTCGAGCACGGTCATTCAAGAGAGACTCACAGTGGAGCTGCTGATCCTCAACATTAAAAGGAGGCAGTTGCGCAGGCATCTGACTGGGATGCCTTCTTTTACCTCTTAGTTGAGATGTTTCGGCATGTCCAACCGAGAGGAAGACCCAGGGGAGACCAAGTACACACTGTAGAGCAGGGGAGCTCCATCCCAGTCCTCATGAACTACCGTCCTGCAGCTTTTAGATGCATCCTTGTTCCGACACACCTGAATCAAATAAATGGCTTGTTATCAGGCCTTTGCCAAACTTGATGGCATGCTGAAGAGGTAATCAAACCATTTGATTCAGCTGTGTTGGAGCAGGGATGCATCTAAAAGCTGCAGGACGGTAGCTCTCGAGGACTGGGATTGAGCCCCCCTGCTGTAGAGGTTATATCTCTACCTAACCTTGGAAATGCCTCGGTTTTCCCCTTCAGGTGGCTGGGAGGAGTGATGGCTGCTGCACTCACAACCCAGACTCAGAGAAGTAGCCAAAAAGGATGGTTGGCTTTTAAAATGGACTAAGTTTGCTTGTTATTTGTTTTCTTTACCAGTTGTTTCTAATTTCTTTTTTAAACTCGTGTCTTTTTTAAGTGATTTTGTTCTTCTACCTATAAAACTTTTCTCAACAATTGTTGGTTTTAAATTTTCTTATAAATAAATTGACTTAGCGTGATGTAATTTAAGATGATTAAAAATATGAATTCCTAGTTATATGAATCATCCCTTAACTCCACTGGATTCCATGATCTTAGACCAATCTCTATTTAAAGCAGCAAAACCTTGAAGGGCTTAAGTTTATAAATTCAGTTGTTTTAGCATTGTGTTGCAGCCTGTGTCTGGTCTATTATTTATGAAAATAAGCTAAAAAAACATAACAATAATAATAATAATAATAATAATAATAACAACAACAACAACAATTCATTCTACTGTTTGGTTTCGGTTTCATTTTGTATCATAGCCTGCATCCATGTCGGTGTATCCGTGTGCTTTTTGCCTTGCTTCCTTTTGTTCATCCGAGTTTGTGTAAATTTTAGGCGTTTCCTATCACCAAATAGAACAGAGTTAACCTCACGGGACATTTCTCAGTTTCAGCCGAATACAAACCCCCAACTTGTTCCCCTCTAATGCTTCTTCTAAGCTAAATTTATCCTCCAGGAGCTGTGACCCACACATCACAGCATGTATCCTCTACACGATAACAGCTCTGACTATCTCTCAGACACGCTAAATACAGCACTGACTAAACCTCTGAGGCACCTGCCCAACCTCTACGGGCTTATAAAGCTTCATTCAAACGCCACGAGGTGCAGACTTTCTGACAATTTAGTCTCTCTGAGTGCACCACGGCAGCGTCCTCTCTTCTACTGCACTGTCCTCTCACAACCAACACTGGAAAATAACTATAACTGTACTTTTTAAAAAAAGAGACCTACATTTACACATTCAAACTATGACTGTGAATAATTTAACAATAGAGCACATGTGAGCAACCAGGATGTACAATGCGCTTTCCAAAGGACTTAAAAAAAATAATAACAGACAGACAGAAATATATGATAGAAAAATATGGGAGATACAAATAGTTTTCCTCCCCAAGTTTAAATGCATTAATTGAAGCAGCAAAGAGGAATGCCATTAAATGCGATGATTACATTCCCAACACTTTTATTGCAGATTGGTGCTGCACAGAACCTGAATGTTGTTTCTGTCTGCAGGAACCAAGGATGTGAGAAATAATCAACACAGTGTAGCGCTGTGACACATTTCATTGACTGAAATTATGCAGTCGTATTACTTTCACTTAAAATTGCATCGAGTTAAAAAGTTAAAACCTTCACAAGTCGTTGCATTTCATTCAGTGTGAGGTATTTTCTCCTTCCAGATACTGGCCTAATATTTATATATATAATTTTTTTGTGGCTACTTTTATTTTATAAAAAAAAATATTAAAAGTCATTTTTCGTTTAAGATATTTTGTACCATTTTAGGTCCTTGGATATGATGCTACAACACACAAAGGACGTAGTATTACTGATAAAGGTTCGTGTAATGGTACAAATCATCAGTGCCAACATATTTTGAGCCTTACTCGCAAGTTGTAAATGTATATGTAGGTGATTTGAATTGTTACCTAAATTTATTATTATATCATCTTTACTTGTTGGAGTTATTTTACCTGGGGTTCCTTTCTTTTGTGCAATTTTTAACCTTCTGATCCATTTTCTTTTGTCAAATGTAAGCTCTTTGGCTTGTGGTGTGTTAAATGTTTTGACTGATGTAACATGGGAGTTTCCTGGCTGTAACGATGAATCGTATTATTATTATTAGTATTATCATTATTGTTATTATTATTATTATGCCAGGTAATATATTTATTTTGATAGTCAAGCAATTGTAGACTAAACAATTTTATTTTCCTCTTCTAATTCCTTCCCGCCCCTGCTGGTCGTGCTACTTCCAGCATCTTGTGGCCTTTTCACGCAGCAGTAATGACACATCGGTTTATGTGAGTGACTTGTAAAGAAAGCCTGATACTGTCAGCACTTTCTATTGTTAATAGACTCTTGCCAAACTCAGAGTACTTTTATTTTTAATGCACCAGCCTCTCATAAACGCATTACATGATTGATCCCTGCTTTTATTGCATTATTTGTGCCATTACATGCATATACTTCAGACTACTATATATGGTTGTGTGCTCTGCAGATGATTGCACAATCCTGTGATTGCACTGCATTTCCTTTGGAAAAGTAACACAATGCAAGTATGATGTGCTCAATAGGCCCGCACTGCTACAAATTAAGAACAAATCTGAACCTCGTCTTTGTACTGTTTTAGCTCCTTTGCGCAATAAATGAAATTTTCAGGCTGTGTTTACACTGTGTAGAGGGATAGCTGGGATAGCTGCAGCTCTCTGTTATTAAGCAGGTAGTGTCTTAGACTGGGACACAGTCTTCCTGTCACTTCATGTGCAGCACAAACACAGTCTGCAGATGCACACTGCTCCTACACGTTTCCTCATACATGTCAGCGTTAGCAGTAAAGAGGCTTTGCTTTGTTCTTACCTAAATAGTTGGTCCTGATGGCGTTAGGCTCGCTGTATCCAATTAGGCGTTTGTTTACATCCCAAACCAGGTTGCCAGTGCAGGACATTGTGACCATATGTGGTTCTGAATTGACAATAACATTGAAACCGAGCTAACCCTTCCCCTTTTTGATGTCGCCTTTTATCTCCCGTCGCCTCAGACCAGTCCCTGCCCGTCGGGACGCTGTTGACGTTAGCTGGAGGAGACACTCGGCGTCCGCATTGCTGGAAGGGAAAGAGTCGCTCCTGTCCGGTCTCCGCTGTCCCCCCCACTGAGCAGAAGCCCGACTGTGTTCCTGCTCTCCGTGCTGCTGCTAACTATCTGTCCTGCTAGCCTAGCCTGGTTTATTTCTTCAAGCGGTCAGCTGTGTCCAAATAACGCGAGAAACTGCGTGCTTGGCCACAGAGGCAAGGTGCGCTCGATTTGTGCGCCTTGTAAGCTGCCGGGGCGTGGTGCGTCCAGTTTTTGTTTGTTTTTCTCTTATTGGCCACGTTGGCTTCAGGCTAGTCTCTTATTCAGTTATAACCGTTGAATTTGAATTGAATTTATGTCTTAAAGATATAAAAGTATATACATGAGTGGCATGTAGTATGTATGTATGTATGGGGATGATAGATTAGCCCCCCAAAAAATTAAGATATCTTGGCATGGGCAAATGGAGGACAAAAGAACACAAAATGATCTATATAGTAGATGAACAATATCTGAAAGATTTGTCCTGAAGAAACAGGAAAAAAGACTCCAGCAAAGACTTGAAATGTAATATAGCTCGTAACTCTCAAGTAAGATGAAAAGGATATCTAAGCTGTAAACAGGAAGATTTTTGATAAATTGGTCTGGCGAGACACAGATGATACAAGCACAAAAAGAAGATTTGACGTAAAGCTGTGGATTGATTACCCTGAAAGTATTCAAAGATATACAGCAGTAATAAACAATACACAACACTGATCCAAAAACACCATACAACAGTGAAAGAAAGAAAACTCAGATTTGCCAACATTTATTTGTAGGTATGTTGTGTTGCTGATACTTATACACTTAGTTTCTCAATATACAATTTTTTCCCTAAGTCATCAAGATGGTAGTGTACGTATGTAAGTTTGTATTTTCCCTATCTCCTCCTTGACAAGTGGACCAATCTTAATGAAACATTACATAAACTTTACCTAGGGCAGTGTGAGCACATCTATCAATATGTTTATATAAATCTCACAATCATGAATATTTGTACATTTGCCAGTTCATTTGACCAGTAAATTTAATGTCTGAATGGACGATGACTGTAACATATTTATGCATGTATGTTTGCTAATACCTTTTAACCGAAGGAAGGAGCTGAGCCCATAAAAACAGCCACAATCCCAATTTAAATGCAAAATTATCATTAACTAAAGAATTATGGCTCAAAACTTAGATTAACTTCAATGCTCATCAAACTTTCCCCCCCGATGACACACGAGGACAAAACGAGTGATTATGGAGGTGGAGAAGACAATTTGTTCTCTCTCTGAATGTATTACATTTCCTGTATTTACAGATATTTCATGTATTTCTAGCATAGACTATATCAGGCGGTAGAAATAATTAGTGACAAAGGTATACGGATCAGGTGAAAATAAAAATGAATTTGATATAGATTTTTTTTAATAAAACATTTTATTTAGCACAGAGTACCTGGTGGGATTGTTGAACATGGAACATAGATACCTTCAGCACCCTGCATATATCCAAATATTTTTATAGATTTCAGTGAGTCATCTGTAGAAGAAGCGTTTGTGTCGTCCCACACATTTCCTCCTCAAAACTAAACCACAGCCACAGTAGAACCGAAGCAAAACCACACAGCTGATACAAAAGGCTTGAGCAACATAGAAGCTTGTCCCCTGGAAAAGCCTGTAAAGAAACCAATACATGTGTCAGTCGGTGATTGTGATTCATAGGATCTGTTTGAAGAAAAGATGTGTATTCATAAAGTTATTCAGTTGATAGTTTCAAAGGTCACAAACAAAATCTGGCCTGAAATTGAATGCAACAATTTGGATCTATCTCCAAAAACATTGAGCAATATCAAGAAGGACATTTTCACCTATCTTTGTAAAGCACATGACTGCAAGAAGAATTATTTGCTTCTATGTCTGAGGGAAAAGCTTCATGAGATTACTCTCCCCACATTACCTGTTGGCTTTACCAAAAAGAGTACTCACTGTATCTAAGGACCGGGAAGAGTACATAAAAGTTGTTGAAAGCTTCACTAAAGATTTGGTTCTGCACACCACAAGCAACGCAAACGAGGAAAGGAAATTGCCAGGGGCAGATGAAGCCATTATGAAGAGGCTTAACTAC
>VUQR01018006.1:4510-35562 GCA_015108515.1 Hemichromis elongatus | reverse complement strand
TCAACATGCAACAAGAACAAATGGGAGTGAGACGAAACATTTTAGAGCATGACATTTATTAAAAACAACACTTAGACTGAAACAGGCTGTTTACAGCTGACCAAACGTTTAGGACCACACCTCCAGAAATCCAAGTTTAAAGCATGAACTCAGTAATGAGCAGCTTCACCGTTACTGTTGATCGCTTCAACAATATCGTTGCAGCATGCTTGATGCGAGCGTTTCCATGAGGTGAGTGGGAACGTTTCTCCAAGTGGTGGAGACGGCTGTACGAAGGGATCTTCTGTCTGGAACGGTTCATGTTTGTAAACTTCCCTCGCTATCCATCCACAAAGGTTCTCAGTTGGATTTAGATCAGGGGAGCGTGCAGGATGCTCCTAAAGAGTGATGTGATCCTCCTGGAAGAAGGCCCTGGTCCTGCAGCGTTGTGGTTACCACACAGACGAGGACCCTCAGCCATGAGGGACGCTCTCTGCAACATCACCACACAGCCAGCGGCCGTTTGACGCCCTGCACCTCCTGAAGCTCCATCGTTCCACTGAAGGAAGAAGCACCCCAGACCTTTACGGCGCCCCCTCCGCTGTGGCAGGTGGGATTCTGTGATGTTCAAGGAGACGAGACCTTTGAAGACGGGTTTTGTTTTTGAAGCCCTTCAGTCTCAGACACCGTCTGATGGTTATGGGGCTGCAATCGGCGCCAGTAACTGGTCTTCACAGACAGCCACTGATCCTCCATGATCAGGGCTGGTGACATGTTTTGTGTTCGTGGTCCTAAACGTTTGGTCAGCTGTAAACAGCCTGTTTCAGTCTAAGTGTTGTTTTCAATAAATGTCATGCTCTAAAAATGTTTCGTCTCACTCCCATTTGTTCTTGTTGCATGTTGAAGCTCTTACTTGGAACCTTGTTAAGATCCAACCACGGAAAATATGATTTCTGGCCATTTTTCAAGTGTTCTTAAAGTTTTGATCAGGACTGTTTTACAGCAGCTGGTCTAAGTAACCCTTCTGCTTTAAACGGGGACACGAGCACCTGCTCCTCCTGGAATCTACATGTACGTGCAGCACGGAGCATGCTCTGCATTTCTGTCTGTGATTGTGGCGCCGACACTAACAACCAAATATGTATTTGATTACATCGTAAAGTAAAGCCATCAGCTGATGCTAGAATCAGAATCAGCTTCATTGATCGTGTCTGTGCACACATGCATGGAACTGGATCAGACAGCTTACGTATGGTTATGGTGCTGAGTGGAAAGCTGCTGGAATACATCAAGGCTGGATAAAGTATATCCAGTATACAGACTTTTTTGTTTTCCCCATCATTGGCACACATACAGTAACACTGTGGTACTGCATGTGCTAAAAAGCCACACCAAAGGTTTCACATGGAGCAGATTTTGTGCTGATTTTGACAAAAAATACATGAAATTCAGTTTAAATGTGAAATAACAGGTCAATGCTCACACACGGTGTTGTGTCTGACTCCACAGACTGTCTGTGACGCGTATCGATAAACCGAGCGTCAGTCCCTGTGCAGCTGTCTGTCTGCGCTGCACGCCGTCTCACTTATAATTCAGATTTTTCTGGCCTGCACTGAACGCACCGTTTGGCTCTTTAACCTCAGAGTTTATCCTATAACAGCATCTGCTCGTTTGAAGATAAACAACAATCGCTCTGAACATTTTTTACTTCAGGTGTGTCACCACGGCAACAAGAGAGACACCTGACATTCAGGGCATACCTGAGACCTGAGCTCGGCCCGTCCTGCTGAGCGATCACCTCGACTGACACATCGCAGCTCACAATTACGTCTCTGCAAGTATTTAACGTCCGTTAATGACCCGACTTCTCTCTGATTCTTTGTTACGCTCTGTCCTTCAAAGGCCATTAAAGTAAAGTGATCGGGCATTAATCTCATCATCAGAGGTGAGGAGCGGGTCAAATATTTCTGAGTCTCAAGAACATATTTCTCATACCTGCTCATGCGTGCAGTAAACGTACCAGATTCCACTGTGATGTCATTAGTGCCAAGAGGCTGATCTTAGAGTCTGATCGATGCTGAACGAAGACGGTCAGACGATGAAAAGCAAGATGAGAACAAAGAAGAGACGAGATCGAGACATCAAGATTCATTCACCATGAGACAGAAAGACAGATTTACCCCGGAGACAGGAGGAAGAGGACGAGCAGACTCTGAGGACGAGGAGCGACAAACATTGTGTCAGTATTTATTATCAGTATCACCAAATCAAACGTTACAGAAGCTCCGTCAGATGATGCTCAATAACAGAGTGGTGATCGCATCACAGCCGGCTGGGAGCGAGGAAAAGGCAGAAGGAGACACCACAGAAAAGAGCATAAAACAGGAAATAACCAAGAGACAAAACTGAGACAAGAAGAAAAAGACAAGAAACACTCGAGCTAAAGGTTTGGAGGAAACGCTGGGGCTAAAGGTCCAGGAAGGGAAAAAAGTCATGAAAACTGAAGCTAAACCTTAATAAAAGTAGAATGGGAGGCGGAGCCTTCAGTTTTCAGGCCCCTCTTCTATGGAACCAGCTTCAGTTTGGATTCAGGACACAGACACTATCTCTACTTTTAAGATTAGGCGTCAAACTTTCCTTTTTCTCTTTGCTGGATATCTTCCCTGAAGGTTTCTCCTACATCTCCTCCTCATGACTGCAAGTAAAATGATAACAGCTGATCCTCGTCCAATACCCAGCATGCACTGCTGGGTATTGGACGAGCTAGTGAGGCTCTGTGAATCATCCAAAGCAGACACTTGCTGGCCTCTTTGGCTCTACTCACCTCCTGATGTGAAACGGTCACGTGTGCACAGATATAAATATCAGTGGTTATGATCAGCACGGATTTTGTAAGCAATCGAGAGGTTAGTGACTCACACACTGAGGCTCTTAGTAACAGCAGGAAGACCTTATCATCAGTCAGGTGAAGATTTTACTGACGATGGCTCTGCTTCAGCAGTGACCTGACCCCTCACCCTGATTGAGTGCATCCCCAAATATTAACCCACAGAGACCCCTGCTGGTTACTGCCAGCACAGCACTGTCTGTCAGCTACAAATAAAGCTGATGGACTTTTATTAACCAGAGGTAACTCTTCTGGTTTTATCCAATCACAGAGGCTCACCTGATGACCTCAGCAACACTCTCAGTGCTCCTAATATGACCTGATGCTCATATTAAAACTCTGGTGCCATCAGAGTCATAAACCTGCTGGTGCACACTAATAACATACAAATGCAACATGAGCACAGGTCAGTGAGTTTGTTTGAAAGCACAAGAGCAGGGTGACGTCCATGCTGGGATTTGAACCCCAGACCCCAGAGAAGGGCTTCAGCCACAGGAACAACACAGACGAGACGGTGAGACTGGAAACAACAACAGTCGCCTCAAGGTGCTTTACATTGTACAGTAGATCCTACAATAGTACATACAGAGAAAACCCAACAATCACATGACCCCCTATGAGCAAGCACTTTGGCGACGGTGGGAAGGAAAAACTCCCTTTGAACAGGAAGAAATTTTGTTAAATGAGAAAAAAATTATTATCGAAATTGTTGTTGCTAATAAATAAGTTTCTGAAAAAAAGGTCTCAGTACATTAGTGCAGTTCATAAGTTCCTGAAATATTGTACATTCTTGTGATCTTTTTGTGTGTGTGATCTTTTAGATATTACTGTAACTTAAGGCAAAATAAGAGAAAACACAACGCATTTCAATATGACTGTTTTTTTTTTACTTGTAGACCAAATCCCTGTTCCAATTACACAGAGGAACCACCTGTGTGTGAACAGCAGGCACTAATGTCATGTTTAGTGTGTGTTTGTATCTGTGTGTGAGAAAAGGAACCTTTTTAGATACGTTGTATGTAACCTTTTTATGTTTTAATCATTTTTCTAAACAGCCTCCACCCATCATGATGCTCCGCCCACCTACCGGCTCCTTTCACCACTGCAGCCCAACACACCGACCTACACAACTATGCAACCTCTCCAGAACATGGACTCTAATAATGAAGGTGTGCTTTGATTAAATAAGTTACATCAGAACACTAATTTTACATTGTTAAATATCACATTATTTTGAGCTTTTAGATTCCAGAGAGTCTGTGAGGAAATGATTAAAAGGCAAGTTGTACATTTTTTTTTCCTTTGTCAGTTTGCATATGATTTCATTTTGTATGTGATCTTGTAAACAGTTTGAGCTGATTGTACTTAAACGTGATATAAAATGTGAAGCCATAACTTATGGACATAGTTGCTTATCCAGTTTGTAACAAGCCAATAATCTGTTTTATGGTTCTTTTCAACAGATGCAGTCTTCCAAAAGTTGGTAACCATGGTGACAGAGGTGACCAGAGAGGTCAGGGACCTTGGTGAGGAGTTCAGTGAGCCTGCTGATGCTCTGGATTAGCCTTTATATGGATGAGCTGAACAATGCAGAGGCGACGCTTCAGTTACCGGAAGCCAAAAACAAAAGCAAAAGGTAAATTCTTAAAGGTCATTTAACTTTTGTAAATCAGAACTTAATAAATTTCCAGGTTGGTTAAACTGCTTAAAATGCCCGGCTGCTGTGTGTTCTGCTGTCATGGGAAGATCCGACCAATAGGAATTGAAATATTTCAGGTGATTCCTTTCATCTCTGGAAAATTGGGCTTTAGAAAAAAATCATTACATCTCTTTCATCTATTTCATGAAGTCAACACACAAGCATCTACATGTTTAAAACATAAGTCACAATAATGCATTTGTTTTAGATTTGTTGATAGTTGTGATGCTTTTCTCTGATTGGAGGACCACACTGTAGAATGAAGCTCATTAAGCCTCATTGTTTTCTGTTTAACTTTTGAGTGTTTGTTTTGGTCCTAGCTGGCCCGACTCAGCAGGTGGAGGTAAACGCAGGCTCTGAGTTTGACCTCGCCCAAGCAGAGCTCTGCTATGCCCCCGGTGGATGGTGGTGCAGGATGCCCGATACCAGCCCGTCCTGGACTAAAAACAACGAGTTCTAAATAAAACATTTCACACAAAACGTCGTTATAGGATTTTTTTTTTCTTGATGCAAAGATGTCTGTTGTCATTTTGTTAATTACATAATGCCTGATGCTTAACATGATACAGATATTATAAGGGACATGGTAACGTGAAAGATAATGTCTAATATCCTGCTGTTAGATAATACACAATTGTATTTTCACAGGTTTAATATTGATTGAAATACCAATGTGTTGTGGAAAATAAACACCAGAGTTCAACATGGTTTCAGTATTAGCTGCAAACGTGATGAAAAATCAATGTCAGATTTCAATGCTGACTCAACAGAATCGCCTGATATTGATGTTTCTCCTTGCTCTCTGGGCTTCGTGCTTGTCTGTGGTTTATCCTCAGTTACTTTGGACGTCTGCTGTGATGCTCACACCTCTGATGAAGTCTCACAGTGTCAGTGCTGATAAATCATCAGAGTTATAATATTTCTGACTGTCGGAGGCAAAATTGAATCGAATTGGAATACGTTTTAATGATGTGTTTCACCGAGCCGCTGGTCGCTCGTCAGCCTCAACAGTTTAAGTTTATCAGATTTTATCAGCAGGTGAAATAAATTCACTCTCAGTTTGTTCCAAAGTCAAAAATGTTTCTGGAAGAACAAAACCACAGAAGACGGGTTCAGATGTCTGCGCCTGCACAGGTGGCTGTCAGACTTACACAGGTAAACATGCACAGGTAGCAACCCAGGTGAGGACTCCATGAAGAGCTGATCACATGCCAAGATAATTTTTGCTCTCAGGCTCCGCCCACCTGGCCGTCCTGCAGTATCATCACCATGTTTACGGTTTGATTAGAGTATTTCCTGTTCGGTCTGCATCCTGGTTCTCTGATTGGCTAGCTGACTGTTCATTCCACAGCAGACACGCTGCAGTGTTCACTCTGCTGGCTCTGTGCCTGTTAAACCGGGTGAAATGGCGGTATAAGGAGAGAGGCGATGACTGATGACGTCATTCAGAGAAGCACTGCTGTGAATTCCTGCTGTTAGAGGAGCGGCTGTCGTTTCCATCTTTTAGCTACAGTCTGTGGAAGTCTCCGTTGATTTCTGGAAGCTTCAGTGGCGCTGTGGAAACAGTGATGTGTCATGGTAGAGAATCAAAGGTTAATAATAAGTATTGATTACCTGCACAGTGGTGAGTGAAGAAGAAACAGTCCATGCATCATGTGTAAGCTTGGTCAGGGGTCACCTGTCCATCCCTAACTGTATGTTTAAAAAGGAAAGTTTTAATCCGAAAAGCAGGCTGTTGTGCTGCGTGAGCCCAGCAGAGGGGGTCATTTCTCTATATGTCGCTGAGGGCCTCTGCTGGGACAGAAGAGAGGGAGAAATCAGCAGAAGCCTTCATCCTGATGGGACGTGAAGCTCGGAGAGTAAATGTCGTTTTTCTGAGTTCAACACAAGAAAACCACTGAAAAAAATTAACGACGGTGTTTTTGTAACCTTTAACCTAATTGACTGTTCAGGTCACAGATGTGCAGACTTGCAGAGTCGGCTCTAACCTGAGCGTCGTTCTTCGGTCTGCTGCAGGGAGATGAAGCAGCAGCTCCTCTGCACAGGTATCACACTGAGGGGTCTCTGAAGGTTTATTAGAACTATAAGCAAGCATGAATGCGACTCTCATTCAAAACACACGTTTTATACAGCTCATTACGTCATATCTGGAGACGGAAATAAAAACAGTGAAATAGAGGAAATGGAGGCAGCTGCTGGGTCACCTGAACAGATCTGTGTGACTTGGAAACGCGATCACGGACGTGGTCCCAGTGGATCCCACTGGACGAAGGTGTCAGTTATGAATATCCTGACATACAAATATCTACCCGTGTCAAACATGTGTTTCCTGAAATAAATAAAAATAAACAAATGATTAGAGTACTTCTATTATTAAATGAAGTAATGTTAGAGATGAAAGGTAGGCGTTTTTTTTAAACTTGTTTTTACATGGAACGTGGGTCGGAAAAATAATTTTAAGCTTCATATTAAACAGAAAAAAAGAATAAAAGATATTCACAAGTCTAAAAGCGGCAGGCTAACAAGGTTTATTCGAGCTTTTATTTTGAAAGTTAAGCATAGGCGTAATCTTTTGTGGGCGTGTCTTCTGGTCGGGTCAATCTGACGTGTCTCTACGTCCCCGTTACGTCAACAAAGATGCGGAAGTTGGAGTCACCGTGGAGAACGTAAACTAATGTCAGTCAAGCGCATGAAAAGCGAGCAAAGAGCGGCGGAAGCGCGAGAACAAGGAGCCGAGCGGACTCTTCACCTCCCGCTGGACTTTCACTGCTTCCGCTATGGAACCTAGTTCACTTAGGTAGCCGTTACAGTTACTACTCCCGCACTTCGCCGTTACATCTGTCGTTACAGACTGCGTTACCGTGAAATGGAGCCAGCGGTTGACCCGGAGTCCGCCGCGGTGCCGCCGAGCTGCTGCACGGCTCTCTGAAAGCTGCAGACCCCGCTGCATCCCATCGTATCCCGGAGGTAAGTGGACTGCGTGCGAATCTCCTTTGAAGAATATGACATATCAAGATGATTCCCTCATGAATGAAATTTAACAAGCGCCAGAACAAAGCTGGGGGTCTGCCCCGGGGCAGCAGCACCTGCCCGCTATTCCGGGGTACGTTTGGCCGCACAAACAGCGTTTCTCTCAGTCACATTTCTACTTTTACAACCCTCCCTGCGCCTCTTCAGAAAGGATGGTCCACCTTGCCCAGCGGTGCCAACAGCGGAGCCAGGCTCTTGGAAAAGTCGACATTTCAAATAATTCAGGGCTGCTGAGTCGATTAAGTGCATGCCGGACATGAAAATGTCGGCCTGTGATTTAAAGGAAAGGTTTAATATGACACGCAGGGGTGCAAAGTGTGGATTTTACTCGGGGGGAGTGTTAAAAATACACAATTCTCAAGGGAGTTCGGGCATTCTGGCTGCTGCCGAACAACAGCCGGTGTCAGAGCTCTAAAAAGCAGCAAAACCCAACCCTTTGTTCTTAAAAAGCCTTCCTACTGCTAAATAAAGTCCCGGCGAGCATGTGTAAGTTTCCCTGTGTTATTGTGCGGATTAGATTTGAGGTCATTTAAAGAGAAAGTCAGCGACTCTCGTGTTTATCAGTGTGGACACGCGGACAGCCTTCAGGCTGCTACAAACTCAAATAATGTTCGTGAAAGTGGAAGACTCAAACACGATGAGGTCATTCGTGAAGTTGTGCGCTTTCTGTCGTTTCTGCGTTCAATCCCTACAAAGTGCAGGAGTCATTTTCAGTTTCTGTTTGGTTCTTATCATTCGATAAAAGCAGGACATCTTTACGTCACACGTTTGACATTTTTACTTCCAACGTGAAAATATTAGCTTAGCTTAATCCAGCACACAGCAGGCCTCATCGTGATCACTGATATCAGGTTAGAACTGCTCTGTGATTATTATTATTATTATTATTATTATTATTGTTATCATTATTATTGTGGACGTGAGTTAGAAAGTGTTTAGGCAGAGTCGTGTGGGGAGGAGCAGCTCTGGGAGGACACTTTAACGCAGTCGCTGACTCTCTGTCACTTTTAGTTTGTGGAGCAGAGAAAAGACCTGAGCCTGAACATCTCCAGCCTCATTCAGCCTCTTCCTCTTTCACAGAAAAACTGATTTAATTTTAGAAACGATTCTCGTATCGAGTCGTCTTATTTAACCTGTAAAAACGAGATGTGCATCTTCAGTTTAACTTTATTCTGAAAGATGAAAGTGTATAAAATTAAAAAATCTGCAACTTTTAAAATTTTGTATTTCTAGTGATAATTTTTAAAAATAATGATGTTTTGTTATTTTCATCTGTTAAATGAATCCTTCAAAAGTCACAAAAAGGGATGTGAAAATGAAACGAGAATGTTTGAGTGAAGGAGGTGTGGAACAGCTGACCAGGCAGTAATGAGTCCAGGAGAGGATGAAGGTGCTTAAAGCAGTCTGTTTAAGATTTAACAGGCAGCTACAGCAGCGCATCATCAGCATAGCAGCCAACCACGTCCCTGGATCGTTTGATGGAGAAGCTCCATCGATCTGTTTGTCCTGGTCAGCAGTGGTCTAAGCAGAGAAGGTCTCCACGTGGCGTCCTGGTGAAACACCTCAGCTCATTTTGGACACTTCTACCCGTATTTCTGTCACTACCCAAAGCCCGTGGTCATAGATGAGGGTGGAAATGTGGTTCAACGAGGCTGTGTGAGCCTGTCTGCTAATGTCGGATCAGCTGTTCCCTCATGCATGAGCAGATCCCAGAGATACTCCCACACTGGCAGCCGCAGGTTCTTATTCTGATTACAGCTGCTTCTCACTGAGCTGCAAATCACCAGAGAGGCGAGACCAGCTCCTGAGACCACCCAGCCAGAAACCATCCTGCACTTTATGTTTTAAGAATGTGGGCAATAACAAACGGGTTCTTCCAAAAGCGAGCTCTCGAAGGACGGCGTGCTTTAGAGGAGAAAAGGATTATACTGCTGCCGTCTAAGTGGAGGCAGAGACGGAGCTCAGCGCTCCACACAGACCGAACCCGCTGATGTCAGACAACAGGAGGAGCCGAGTGAACCTTTAAACATGTCTCAGGACATCAGGCCGTGCTAACGTGTACACAACAGTAACTAATACTGTAAAAACTCACGTTTAAGGTGAACGTAACTTCAGCTGCTACAGCGTCTCTGGTTTGGTAGAAAATACAAGAGAAGTTGCTGAAGTTCAAGAAAGTTTCAGGAAACGGCAGATTAAAAAAAAGAATGATAACAGAAAAAAACTTAGTTCAAGATTTGTGAGTTTGTTCATCCTGACACTGGAGCCAGAGCGGAGCAGCCGGAGACAGGTGAGGCGAGCCGTGCACATTATTCACATTATTTTTCAGGTGTGTGTTGACTCAATCTGTAACCTACTGCTTGTTGCTCCCTTTGTTTCCCAGCTGTCCCTGTGAGTAACGTCCTGTCGCCTCGTCTCTGGAGGCGATCGGCAGACGTTAAAGACGTGTTACAAACCTCACGGCTCCGCCTCCGAAGAACGACTCAAACGGGCCACGAATGTGTAAATGTACGAACAGCTTCGTGTGTTGTACACGGCGCGGGATGACCCACACCGGGCGTCACGCGGTCACCCTTTAAGGATTTCACTGAGCTAAGGAAGACCGCTCATTGTGTCCTGTCAGAAGAGCGCCCCCTGTGGAGCAGGTGGAGTTGAGGAGTTTTCCCCTGCAGGTGTACGTTGATGTAACGTAGAGAGTGATGAGGTCACAGGCTGTGGGCCAGTCCGGCTGCAGTGATGCGTGACATCACAGTTTAATCAGCCTGTAATTCTGCCCCCCAGCTCCCCCTCACCTTTCCTAAGCTGCCATCTGTCACAGCTGCCTGTCATTGGCTGAGAAGGAGCTGGGTCTACAGGCAGCGGAGCGCCCGATTGGCTGGCAGGCTGTCTGGAAGGAGGAGGGGTAGGTGGGGACATCAGCTGATTGCTAGATATCGGAAGTGGAGGTGGAGGAAGAGGAGGAGCTGAGCACAGTCTGTAAATCCACGATGAGCCGGCGCTGCTGCAGACAACAAGTGTTCAGAGAGGAAGAGGAGGCCGAAGGAGGATAAAACCAGCTGTAGCACGCGGCGAGGCAGGTTACCACGGCAACTGCCGCAGCAAGGACACACAGGTAAGGTTACAGCTGCACGCGTGTGTGCGTACGTGTGGTTTTATGTGGTGGAACGAGCTGTGTGTGGTGGGAGGAGGACGAGGAGGAGGAGGGAATCCTATTAGCAGAGTCCAGGAAAAGAAGGGCTAAGAGTGCTTATCACACACACACACACACACACACACACACTCTGACAGCATGTCAGGAATCTTACACTCTTTATATCTCAGGTATGAAGTAATCTGACCTTAAACCTAAAACTGAGTAAAAATACTCTGAAACAAGTAGAAGTACTTCGTGTTTAGGGAGAGCTCAGGGTCTCCGAGGCAGTTTGCTCCACAGCAGCGTAAACCACACCGTTATTGAACGTCCTCATCCATCCATACAGTCATTTTAAAGCTCATAGTTTTAGGAGCTCCTGCAGTTTTCAGGACATTTCACCCCCCAGCAGACAGAAGCTTCCTCGGTTGGGCGATTAGTTCATGTTATCGTGAGACTTTGGTTTTAACGGCTTGTTGTGGATCTGAGAGACTCGGAGGAAGAGCAGCAGCTTAAAACGGAGCGATCGCAAAGATGAACTTCGTTAAACTTTAACATTTACAATAATGTGCAAAAGATGGATTAAACTTGCAAACACGAAATACACAATGCAGACACAAACCAGCTTTGGTGTGAGCAGCTGTGTAGGATCCTCAGGAGGAGTTCTCCAGGCTTCTTCTCTGTTCTGATCTCCGTCAGGATGATCCCACACTGCTCTGGGGAGGCCCGTCCACGGCTGACGGTGTCCCACCGTGTGTTACTATATGTGAGAAGAAGAACTTTAAAGAGCTTCAGAAAGCCGGAGAGCTGCTGCTCCAGAGCTCCTTGGAAGTAAACTTTAAAGAACTGAGGGGTGGCTCAAGACTTTTGCACAGCTCTGTGGCACATCTTAACAGGACTGGGAAACAAAGTTGTTTCCAGTTATCTAGTTTAGAAACTATAACAGCATCGGCCCAGAGCAGCTATGCAGGAACCGTAACCATTAAAGCGTTTGCAGTGTGTTTGGGGCCCTGTGGGGGGCCGTTGGATACACGTGGGGGGCCGTGGGGCTGAACTCCTTTTCAAAGTTTTACTAACAGGCCAATAATAAAATCAAAGCAAAGTGAAACTAACGGCAGGAGTCACGGCTTACAGCTCAGTAATTATTCACATATATTGGAATGAGGCGATCGAGGAGACCACAAACAGGTAAAACAGACAAATACTTCTGAATAATGAACGATCGGTGTACGGCCACAGTTTGAGAAGCAGAACAAAGTTGACCCCTGACCCTCGTCCTAATCTCTCGGTTATCTCGGAGAGCGAGGATCGGCTCACGGCGGCGTCAGTGCGAGGACGGCTGTAAACTGAGGGCGGAGTTTAGGAGCTGCTGCTGCTTTGTGTTTCCTCCGCAGCCGGACTTTAGTCAACGACAGCAGGAAGCAACGCTCGGAGCCTCGTTTGCCTCCGCTGACCCTGGCCCGGAGAGCTCAGGGGGCGTTTCCCGGGAAACCTGAGGATCTCAGTGAGTGAGGAAGGACTCGCACGTGCTCGTGTTTTAGGTCATTCCAGCTGAGAGGCGGTGACGCGTCGGCCATTCCTGCAGATATAAAGGTTTCCAGCTGCTGAATGTGAGCCAGGCGTCTGGAAAATGACTTCACGGAGAAGACAACAGCAACAGTTTGCAGACCTGCAGCTCACAAACGCCTTCTGGGTAATGACAGCGTTGCCACGAGCGCCTCGCTCCACACATTATGTGAAGTTTTTTGTCCTGTGAAGCACACGAAGACCAATGTGTCCAGGTCAGGGAGCCGGAGCACCGTAGGCTCCTTTCACTGTGACCTCTGCAGCTCTTTGAGCTCGTTTCACCTACAAACCTGAAGCTCCGCCTCCTCACAGCAGCCATGTGATTGGCCAGATACGATAAAAATTAGCTGAGGTGAGGCCAAACAGCTAGGGCTGCCAGTGGTGCCGCCCACCTGTCAGTCAAAGAGGCCACACCCCTAACAGCACAAACTTTAGTCCAGGTGAACATCCTCCCCTCGTACTGTTCTGATGGAGGAACTGATCCACAGACAGTCTGAAGATCACGCTGTAAACATGTTCACGTCTGCTGTGAAGGTTTACATGGGAGTCTATGGGGATGCACTCACTGCTGCCTCTGCTGGACGTTAGAGGAACTGCAGGTTTGGCACACGTGTACCTGTGATGATGGTAGTTATCAAAAGGAGCAGAACAATGCAACCACGCCCCTGGTCACACCTGTCCATGAAGCAGGTTTGGTGCTGATGTTCAGCCTGTTTGTGTTCGGCGTCTGGGCAGGAAGCTGATTATCTCAAAGCTGCTGTAGTGCAGAGACGAGACTTGAGCGGGATTTCTGCTGAGAAGAAAAGACAGAAAATCGGACTGGCTGTAGTTCTGGAAGAACTAAGATTTCTTTAGGTGGGCGTTGGAGAAAGTGCAGGTTTTACAGCGAAACCCGTCTCACCGGATCCGTCCCACTCTGGCGCTGGAGGTGATGAAAGTGGAAGCGGCTGTGATGGTGATGAGGACTGATGTGTGAGCAGCAGAGGAGTCAGATTCAATAAAGGCAGAGGAGCTGCTCAGAGTGGTTTGTGGGGCACTTAGCAGCTCTCTGATGTTTCTCTGCAGGAAAGACAAAGCACCCTTTGATCGCGCTCCGAAGCCAAACCCGACGGCGCGTCCTGTAGCAGGTTACATCACTCAGGTGTCAGGATCGTTTGGACTTGATGCTCGTTAAGATGTAAAGACGAGAGTACCAGTTTGTCTCCGGATGTGTCAAAGTGAGCCAGAACCGCCGCCGTCACAATAAGGACGAACCGCCGATCAGATTGTTGTGTTTGTGTTGATCGTTGCAGCTCCTTCGCTGATCTCCGTGGACGTGAACATGGTTGTGCAGAAACGTGAATATAGAATAAAATAGCTGACCCGAGCAGGGCAGCACTTAAATCTGATCAAAGCACCGCTGCGCCCCGGCAGTCTCGAACAGGTTTTTCCTTCACGCTTCCTCTGACTGTTGTAAATGCCTCTGTTCACGCCGCTGAGTCGCCCTCCTCGCTCCCCTCGCTCCCCTCGCCCCCCTCGCCCTAACGCGTCATTCTGCTCTCCGTTCAGCTCCCTGCTCTACAGTTTGATGTGGATTTTATGAGTTTGTCCTGTTTTCACATTGAATGTGTTTTAATGAGCTCACACTTATCGGAACTCTGTTTTTTCTACTCCTGGATTTATATGATGTCATGGAGAGTGGGTATCTTTGTGTGGGGACCAAAGGGTCCGCCCACTGAGTCGTCCATCGTGGAATTTTCACCTCAGAGGTCTGCAGGACATGAAAACTGAAGCTATAGATGTAGATCTGATTAAAGTTCTCATTTTAAAATGAGGCTTTAAAAGGTTTTCTGCACATGCTCAAAGATAACACTCAGCTCCACTGATGGCTCCGCCTACCAGATCTCTGAACGAGCGCCATGGTAATTCTCACCATGGATGCTCATGCTTCTGTTCAGCCTGATTTAAGTAGCAGGCCACCTCTTTTATAAATCCCTGCTCTCAGACCTCCAGTTAGTGAGGGGCAGCCAATCAGGAGAGGCCAGGAAGTGCCGAGTGTAAGACAAAGAGGGGTTACTTTGAAAGATGAATCATGCTAAGCTGCTGTGGTAGGAGCTAGAAATGAGCAGACAGGTCGTCTTGTTGTTTCTGAGAGGAGATGCACACTGACTCGCATCTCAACACCATCCGTGCTTCACATCCGCCGTGCTGCTCGTGCTCCTGCACGCCACCGTGGCGCACACTGTAAAGTTCTCTCATCGGAATAACAAAGTTCAGGTTCTTTGTTCTCGATTGAATCGAGATCAGGATATCAGAGCAACAACACTTTGTGTGTGTGTGTGTTAGTCATTTCCTCCGACAGAAACCAGATTGAAGCAAAACTGGTTTTTAAGAAGTTTCACGCCCCCACACGAGATCAAACCTTTATCAGCGCCAACAAGGCGCACGATTCCAGGCCGAACACGCGCATACGTGTGAGCCCAGCCGAGGACTCGCACGCTGGGTTACAGACTGTGATAAACTCACTGACGCTTTCCTGTAGCTGCTTCATAATTACTGATGACAGAGCTGCGGTTGTCCTGGCACGATGGATGGAAGACGCTTCGAGCTGCAGGTGAACGCCGACGGCACTGAAAGATACTGAAATGACCTCGGCCCACAAGCTCAGCACCTCTCACGCCCTGGAGCTGAAGGCCATCAGCATCTCAAACGTCTCCTGTGCGCCTGTTTCCTGCAGCCTCTTGTGTTTTCATGTGATCTCTCCTCATGATCTAAACTGCTGACCTACATCAGTGAGCAGCACAGAAGCTCAGATTTACTGTAAAATGTGGAACAGTCGAGCGGAGGCGACACAGATAGGAGCTGAAAAAAGCCGAGAATAGAAGCACAAGCAGCCTCAGTGAGGTGGTTAAATGAAGCGTGATGTAAAGAGCGGGCTGCGTAAAACACGGCGTTGTCCTTAGACGCTCCTCCAGGTGGGCTCAGGAGAAACCGTCCCAGAGGTCACGGTGTGGCTGCTAAGTCCTCACCTAAACACCCGTCAAGCTGCTTCTTCTCCTCCCATTAATAGACAAGCCAAACTCACGTGGCAGTCGCGGCCTGCTCGCTCACGCGCTCCTGCCGCCCCGTTGGAGGACGGCCAAGGGCGTGAGAGCACATGTAGCTAGCACAGACTTTAGAAAAAGGGTAGTAGTCTCTCTTTCTCAGCAGGCACTGATAATGAGCCACACCGCACAGCCATCGCCAAGAGACCTTTCCTCACCCCGGGTTCACTCCCAAAATCTCCCTAAAGCCACGCAGAGCCTCCTCACCCCTCAGCTGCTGTTTAGTCACAATGACGTGCTGACCGGCCGATCTGCCAAACAAGTAAATGTAAACTAATACGTTAAGACTTTTATTTTTTCATTTTAAAAGGAGTCAGACATTCAAACACTCCTGGATGCTTCCTTCTATGAGGAGTGCATGTGCAGTAATCCTGTGACTGCTATTAACACTCAGTTTATCACACCGTTTTTCTTCTTGTGGGTATTTATGACATCATAGAGAGGGGATACCCCTAATATGGTCATTTCAGCCACAGAAGCCCCACCCACATGCTGTTGAAACATGGGTGGGGTGGGGGTGCTAAACTGGCCATTTCAGACAGGATGATCTGAGGAGCTGAATTATAGCACCGTATGACATACAGAAGGATTATTGTGGACCTAAAATCATGCAAAGCTGCTGTGGTTTAATACACATTTGGTGGTTCTGTACCCAAACTGTGAGCCAGAACCTAAAACCTCTCCCAGGTTCCCCCTGTAGTACACCTTAAAACGCGAGCGTTTGGCGACTGGCTCCCTCAAAGTCGGCCTCGGGTGCACACCGTCGTTTTAACAGCGTTGTTTTCATTTTTCTGTCGCTGAGGTTCATGCTGGACAAAATCTCCCGTTGTGTTGCTCTCAGGCGGGTCTCCTTTTTGTGTGCCAAATAAAGGGTTTGTTGTTTTAAAGAAAAAAGAAGTGCTTTTCCTGCCATTGCCTGAAAGTCACTCTTGGAAATACCTCATCATTCAAGACCCCTTTATTCCAACACAACAACATTAGATGACAGCTGCCTCTGTTTATCTGGTTCTTACACATCATTTCATAGCTTTTCTCATTCCGTTTCCACACATTCACGCTCCTTTGTCACTGTGGGGTTTCACTCTGCCTCTGATGACTAAAACATGAGAGGTCTTTGGTTTCTTGCTGTAGCAGTGAACCAGTCTGAGGACACTCTGACCTAAATACAGGATAGGGTGAGAACTGGTGAAGCGTAAGGTCAAACATGATCATCAGCCTGAAGGTGTGTAGTTAGTGGGGTGGAAAGCTTCTTTCAGTTTTTTACATGTAAACGTCATGTGGTACAGTCAAAACCATATCATTGGTAGTTTCTAGTGGCATCTGCATCTGTTTTAGTTATATAATAATACTTCCTGTTGATGATGGGGACAAACTCATTCTACGATGCTCCTAAAACATTTGCCAGGCCCAGGAAAAGCCTAAAATCCAGTTGGTTTGTATCTTAAATGCCTTTCCTTTCAACCTGAATGGACTTGGGTCGAACTTTTGTTTGGAAATGATTTTTTTTAGTCTCTGATTTTTAGGATGCTAGGTGTCCCTAACCTCTCAACATCCACTATGTCACTGAGGACATATCCAGACTTGGAGCTAAGGGTTCGCATTATGGCCAAACAAAACCTAACCCTGCAGAGGTTAAGGGGTTGAAGTGTGTGCTTTGTGCTTTGATATCCTAAGGAAATGTCAAGTTTAAAACAGCAAAACCTATATTATCAAACCTTTATGAATTCAAAGTTTATAGATGATAAACTTGAATATTAACATTGAACTCTCTGTCTGTCTTTCTTGCTGTAGGTTGAAGAGAAGATGTGCAGATAGAGGATGGAACTAGTACCCCAGTCCTGCCTTTAAGCCTTACCAAAGACTAGATGAATCCTGTGCTGGGCGCCAACAAGTATAAGGACCCTTTGGACATATAGCACAGGTCCACAGCAGGGAACACTGGAGCATTTTAAACACAGGGCAGACATGTCCCAGGCCGGTAAGGTCCTCCACCTGTACGTTGAGGTGAGGTCTGTTGCTGAGGAGGAACGTAAAGTGCCAGGCAGAGGAGATGATGGTTCCAGTCATCTGATGCTTCAATGTCCAAATACCCTCCCTGACTCTCAGAGGAGCTCTGCCTACTCCAGTCGTAATCCCAGTCCGGATCTCTCCCCGATACAGCACCCCATCGGGGGTGAGAACCACAGCTTGCCTCTCTCAAAGACTTCCTCCAGGCAGTCAGTCAACTTCCAGTTCCAGAACTCTCCCTCTGCAGGGTCGAACAACCAGCTTTACCAAAAAGATGCTTTGTATGATAGTTTTGGGGAGTTGCTTGAAGTCCTTACACCTGGAATGACCGGTCCACGGCACCACGGCTCACTTGTACACGTCAGTTCCTCTGACACAACTCCATACCAGAGAAGGGAGTTCATCTCCCCATCATCAGCATCCTCTGGGAGGCTGACTGTGCCCTCCACACCAGTCAGCAGTCGCCGGTACTGCGAGGTCCAAGGGGTGGAGGGTCATGAGGGGAGGAAATCCGTGGTGTCGTTTAGCTACGTAGAGAAAGCAAACGTTCACAACATGGCTGCTCGCCAAAATTCTCTGTCCCAGAATGAGCCGGACTGTCTATTCAAGGAAACTGAGGGGAAGGTGCTGCCCGCTCACCTTCGGAAGAGGCTCAGCGATCCAATGTCGTACAACGGTCATCTATCCCAGAGTCACGCCTGCCCGGCGCAGAATCAAGCCCCACGAAGCTCACCTTACCTGCAGAGAGCTAACCTGGACTTGGTGGCCAGAGATGCCACCTACAGGGCCCTTGAGGAGTTTGGATCTCCAGAGCTTAAGCGTAGATTTGGAGGTCACCGATTTGAGAATAGCAGCCCCTCCCTGCCACGGGATTATCAGCCTTCTCGCTGCCGGTCCTGGGGGGGGTCACCTGACCTGCCCCGCAGCACCCTCACCCTGCCATCTAAGACCCAGCTCATGGAACTCGACAGGACCCTCTCCCGTAGTCCAGTGAACGGATTACCCAGAAGTCCTGCTTCCAACCATCTGTGTGCCCACACCAGCTACTTGTCTTACTCTGCAGATCCAGCCACCAAACTGCTCTCCAATGGCCCGACACCAAGCAAACCAAGGCCGTGGATGGGGGACGAGAGTCCCAGACAGTCAAGTAAATCTCACCCAGCGTTACCTGCAGGGAGGCCCACAGACATCCAGCACGAGGTTCAAACTAACGTATTACCCGTAAGCACTTCCTCCATACCTGGGACCTCTCATCACAGTGCTAATAGCACCTATAGTGCTAACACTACCAACACCAGCCATAATAACACAGACAGGATTCACAGCAGCTCAAGCAATAAACTGAATTTAACCAGCAGCAGTCCCTACAGGTTGTCACGCAGCAGCAGCAGCAGAGCGAGTGATGTAGCCAGTGATGTCAGCGGCAGGAGGAGTGCCTCCCCATCCTCAAACCTTGATGTGGCGTCTAAGTTAGCTTTGGAGGCGAGCAGACTTTCCAGCATTTTTGCAGAGAGGCGAACTCCGTCTCCAACTCCTCGTCAGGCTGAGTCTGTCCGGCCCGAGAGTCCCAAGCCTGCACGGCCATCCCTGAAAGAACCACAACCGTACGCCTCACTTTATGGACGGAGCTCTCCTGAGCCTTTACAGGTGGATACCTGGAACCACAGCCGGAAAACTGACAAGGCAGTACCTCACACGAAACCAGGACGAATCTCTCCCGTCTCATTACCGAAAGAACTCTCCTCACCAGCATCTCCGGCCATGCCTGCTAGATTGCACCATGCAGCTGGCTCTCAGTCACCTGAGTTGGACCCACGGCAGAAACGGAGCTCATCACCTAGTAAGCACACGTCCTCCCTGCACCGCTACCAGCTGCCACAGTACACCGGAGACCACAGATCACTGGGCGTGGAGCAAAGGCAGTATGATCACCTGTCTGAGAGATCACCCAGAGATGGCCCCGAAATCACCAGGAAACCTTTCTCCGGACCGAATGTGGAAGCTTTGCCAGTGAGCTGGACCTCCAGGCAGCAGGAGTGGATGGAGGACAGGAGTGAACTGAAAGAAAACTACAGTCAAGCACCTCCCAGAGTTTACATTTCACACAAGAACGAGAGTCATAAAAAGGATGGAGGCGATAAAGGGGTGAAGATATCAGGGCAGGAGCAGCAGAGGCTGGGTGTGGATATGAGCAAGGATCAGAGAGAGGAGGTCCAGGACCACAGCGGGGGTGCCGGGCCGTCCTCTCAGAGCTCCAGTGGAGTGACGGGGAGCCTGAGGGACAGTCTGTCCCCGGAGACCTCGAGTCAGTCGAGCCACGATACGGCAGACGCCGGCTCCGGGATCCAGGTTGGACGGATGGGAGGGGGCGGAGGGTCTGATTGTGTAAGAGGAGGTCATCAAGTAGAGTCTGTGTTGAGTCAGTGAGCTTCAATAAGTCCTCATCTTCACCTCGACTGCAATAAATCGATAATGAAAGCAAAGTAAAGCTCCAACTGTCACTTTGATTCAGCCACTTCTCTTTGTATTCTATCACACGTGGTTTCTGTACTGGACGCCTAAGTAACATTTAAATAAGTAACGATTTTTGCGTTAGACAATCACAGCAATGAAAACAAACAAGCTTGTGCACCAGCTCAAACTCTGCTTCTCTGTAAAATGTGTCTCGGTGAGCGGACAGATGTATTAACTGTCAGTGACTGGCACCTATCCAACGCCGCGCTGCTTCCTTCACGTGTTCATTAATACATGTAAACATACGACTTCCTGTCCATTTCAGTCAGACGTCGGATCGGCCACAGCTCTGCCCTCCAGGTCGCAGAAGATCGCCCAGGCCAAGTGGGAGTTCCTGTTTGGAAGCCAGAAGAGCCGCTGCAGTAAAGGTGCGGTAGAGAGTTTCTACATGACCTTTGACACCAGGCCCAATGCTTGGACCAAGAAGAGGTTTCTGTCCACATTGGGTCCAAACTCTGTGGTGCTGTTGGCTCTGATTTTTGAACCAGAGATTATAATAAACTCTGAAATCTGTAAATGCACTGATTATTTTTTTTTGTTCTAAAACAAAAAGCCCAAATTCCACCTGCTTCCTGCTTCCTGCGTCCCAATCATGGGACTAGTTACAGACACACAATCCTCCACAAATGTATTTTCATCAATAATTCACTCAATCAGCTAATAACACTGTTTAAAATACAACAGCAGCGTTTATGAATTCAGAGTTTCTCAGAGTATGAACTGGAACATTGAGCAGGTGGAAGCATAAGCGCTGACACCTGGACAGGTGGTGCCGGCCAGGTTAAAGCAGTAGTGTTGTTGGAGGTGACCTGCTGAATAATGGTGTTGGTGGCTTTGTGTGAACCAGGTGGGGCGCCTGCTCGTAATGACTGTTTATGAGGCAGAGCTCAAACGTCTTACAAGTGCAGCAGGAGGCGTGTGTGTTGTCTGGCGTCATACTGTAAACGTTACAGCATATATAAATTAACAGCACCCTCTTAGCGACGGCTAGCCCACCATTTCGTGTGCCTATAGATGGCGCGCCAGCTAAAAAAGGCCTTTGAGGCTTTGTTTTCTTTAAAGCCTGTGGCAGCAGCGATGTCGGGCGTGCTCAGACTAGCACATGTGGTGCTGATGTGGACAGAAGCAGCAGTACTGGTGTGTAATGGTAATCTGGAGTCTGGTTGGTTAAAGGAACATTCTGTCTGAAGTAAACACGGAGCTCTGGGAGTTCCCAGCGTCTTCTGAGCCAGTGAGCCGAAGCTGCAGCTTAACGTAAGCTCCGAGGGGTTTTACAGAGAGTACAGCTCTCCTCACAGGTGCTACTACACACACCGCTTACTTCTCACGTAAAACTGTGTGTCAACCGTACACGACCAGAGCACACAGAACCGACTCTTATTTTTCTGCTGTGTTGTATTTTTAGAAGTTTCTGCTGGCGTGCTCTGAGCTGGGGCTTCGATGGAAACCCTGAGCTCAGTCTGTCAAATGTCTTCCTCTGTCCTGGTTGTTTAACGTGTCATTGCAGACTATTTTCTACCCAATATGGAACACAGTCTATCTGGAGTCACTCTGTGTTTGAACTGATTTCTACACTAACTTTGTGGATTAAAGGTGATGGATTAGGTTGTGCTCTAATCTTTTGCACTTATACGTTTTCCTGGCGAATGATCAGAAGCAGGTCACAGTCCAGGGTTCCAGTGCTGCTTCAGGATATCTGCTGGACTCTTTAGTTACTAGTGATCAAAAACACCTCGTAATCACCTCACAGATGTAACATTACCTACCACTGACTCTCATTTAGACTCTTTTTCTCCCATTGATCTCTCTGAGTTAACTTCAATAATCACTTCCTGCAAACCATCAGCGTGTCTTTTAGATCTTCTTTCTGCTCCTGTAGACGCTCCGTCCACGACTCCTCCCACCAGCAGCTCGCCCAGTCCCACCCCACCCTCTTCCCTCCATCTGAAACGAGCCAATCAGAGGAGGGGGCGGGAAACCGAGGGACAAAAGCTGTCACATCACGACGTCCGGCAGATCGAGGTGGAACTAGTGACCGCCGACCGTCGAGGCTCCACCCCCAAGACTGGCATCATCCGCCGAACCCTCAAATACTCAGAGACGGACCTGGACGCCGTACCTCTGCGCTGCTACCGTGAGACCGACCTGGACGAGGTGCGTGCACCTCCAACTGTTTGCATCTCATTTGGTTTCTTTACAATACATTAATCATCTTTTGTATGGCGTAGGTAATGCGGGCGGAGGCAGCCGAGGAGGCGGACTCGGCCTTCGGGAGTAACCGCACTGTCCTCGGAAACTCCAGCTTCAGCCCCGCCGACCCCTCCCCAAAACCTCACCCAGGTGGAAGCATGGAGGTCGATGGGGAGGAAGAGGAGGACGAGGACGAGGAAGAAGAAGGAGTGGTGAGCTGGGCCAGCGTCAGGATGCAGGGAGACCGACAGAGACAGAGAGCCATAAAGGAAGAAGAGGAGGTGCTCAGCCTGCTGCTGAAGGGGTGAGAGGGCGAGGGACGGGGCAGCAGGGGGGAGGACATCCAGAACATCCAGCCACTGCATATGACCAATACATTTAAACAGGAGCAAGGTTACTGCTGTTTGGCAACCAACCAAAACACCAGGAGAAGATTCTAGTTTAATGAGCGAGTTCAGCCGATGAGCCTAAAGCTCGGTAATCTTTCCTCAGGGACGAGCAGCTTTGAAAGGGCCCGAGGTCGAAATCGACGTGTTTTACCTGCTGTTTCAGTTTCAGGGTGTCTGGGTATCTGCAGGGCGGCCTTGCCGAGAGCTTTTCTCTTCAGGTTTGTTTGGTATTAGCTTGATGGCACCAGGTGCATTTACACCACACGGACTGTTTACACAGCAAAAAGAAACTCAGATGAAAAAGTCTGAATTATGAGTGTTTTGAATTTTCTTCCCATTTTCAAAGCTTTACTTCACACTTTCCTTATTGATTATCTGCAGTCACAACCTGCTCGTCTGTGCGTGCCTGAGAGGCTGCAGGCGGCTGCATTCATCTTCTGTTTGGAGAAGAAACCTGTTCAAATATGCAAACCTTCTGTTGGCTGCGTAATAAACGTTATAAACTACGACCTTCATCGGGGTTTCTGCTCATGTTCAAAGCTCCAGCCTGCCTGGGTCTGGGTGGAGCTTTGTCCTTTTAAAATATGTCTCTTCATTCCTGAGATGTCTTAAAGAAAAAATTGTAGTTTCATCAACGTTATGAAGAAAAGCTACTACACTTAAACAAAGGAACGAGTAAACCAGGAAGTGTCGAAATAACGGATTTATTATCTGAAAAAGCAGAAAATTCAGTTGTAAATGCTGAATAGGAATAACTTTAACAGTAAAAACCTGACCAGTCGGTGGTTTGTTTCATACCTTTCTGCCCTATGACAGCCCAGCGTTTGTCAGCAAGAAACCGAAACTCATGAAAATACAGCCAAAGGTCCAAAATGTATGCTCTGCTGCAGCTTCCACATTTAAAATGGCCCGCAGTGGGCCGTGCCTGGCCCGCAGTGGGCCGTGCCTGGCCCGCAGGCCGTTTTTTTGACCTCCCCTGATTTATATTCAGACCTGCAGCTAAGGAAGAAGGCCTGCCTGTGTTGGAGGCAGTCGCCTCTCCTGCTTCTTTCATCCTTTTAACGGGGAAGCACGCACACGTGTGTTAACTGAGAAGCAGTGTGTGCAGACCTGAACGCTCTTCACTGTCAGACCCCTCCAGCTCGCCTTTTTAAACTTTTGTTGGATCCCCGGTTGGACTGATGTGAGCATGAGGACACCCAGGATAAAACACGCAGTCAGACGTTAACACGGTCTAACTCTTCTTCATCAGGTCGCCGGAGTCCTCCGACAACCACGGTGGCCTCAAGTCTCCCATCTCCATCGGCAGCCCCCGCCGACCCTCCGACAGCAACCTGGACTCCTTCAGCCGCCACTTCGAGAGCATCATGGAGTCCCACCGGGCCAAGGGCACGTCGTACAGCAGCCTGGACAGCGTGGACCTGCTGACTTCAGGATCCACGTCCGTGTTCACCTTCGACCTGCCCACCCTCACGCCGGAGATCCAGGTAGGATGCGGAGAGGAGGCGTGTTGCCGCTTCCTGTGTGGAGCAGGGGGTAACGCTGTCCCCTCTGTGTGTTCAGAGTCAGATCTGTGAGAGCGCCAAGCAGATTATCGAGCTCAGCTTCGCGCCGCTGGCCCGTCCGGACCCGTCCGCCGCCTCTGAAACGTCTCGCTCTGAACTGGCCCTCAGCGCCTCGGGCGCGGGGCTCCGAGGAGGCTCCAAGGACAACGCCGGCCCTCCGGTCAGGTCCAAGTCGGAGAGAGAGTCGTGGCGTCACTCCATCCTCAAAGATGGCTTTAGGAAGGCGAGCTCGACGCCGGCGCTCCACAGCAGCCCCAGGTAAGTCGGACCGCTCGCTCGTTCTGCATCCGACATCCAGACGAGTCGACGAGCTCCTGATTGGTGTAAACGTCAATGTCGGACACGTGTGTGTGTGTGTGTGTGTGTTGTAGCACTTTTTGGATGCTCTGATTCTGAGGTTGCTCAGAGCAGACGTGATCTGCAGATTAAAGTGATGAGCTGAAAACTGCCGCAGGAACTCGGATCAGCCACAAGGTGGCAGCACAGACACTTTCTATACAGCCAAGTTTGCTCTGTGTGTGTGTGTGTGCGTGTGTGTTAAACAGATGGAGTGTGCAGACATTTGCTTGGTGCTGTTTGGCGTTTTGCTGAGTCAGGACATTTTTCAGGTTCTTTTTTTAAATCTCTGGGTTTTTCATTCCTGCAGCAGCTGTTTGTCACCTCAGATCAAAAGCCTAAAAACCAGCAGCAGCTTTCGTCCTCGTTCACCTCACACACTTCAGTTAATGAGGAACAAGGTGAGCTGAACCCAACAGAAAATTTAAGTTTAATATCGATTTGTATCATTCGCGGCTCGCGTTTCTGTGTTGATCCTCGGTTCTGTCCCAGATTCACGGTGAAGTCTGAACGTTTCCAGCTTCATACAAACATCAGAAAACTGTCATTTTAAAGTTGTGTAACTGCCGTCTGAACAGCTGGAAACACTTTTCAGGCTTTTGCATAAATTTCTTAGGTTTTAGTTTGTTTTATATGAATTTTCATGGTCAGACAAACGAGGTCAAAAAATAAAAGCATCATTAAGTAAATTTCCAGAAATACTCGAGTACTGTGTGCATCCTGTGCAGTGGCTTCCTCCCATCCGTTGTTTCCAGTCCTGCCACCGGTTTCAGACGCTGCCCCCTGCTGACAGTAAAGCGCTACGACTCGTAGGCTACTGTCTGCTAAGCTGCTGTAGGCCAGAGGGGAAAGCAGTGCAGTGTAGCGTTTTTGTGGCGCTTTTGCATTGAGGCACAGATGCCAAGTATTACAAAATATCAGGGACTTAAAATATTTCATTGAATAAACAAAATGGGAATTTACAAACGAGGGGCTCGTCTTAGACACCGCCATCCTGAGATCAACGGACGAAACATTCACCGCCGGACAGACTCGGCTCGATAAAGATAACTAACAGCTCGATAGCAACATCCTTACATCTAAAAAAATAAAATAAAATAAAGGAAGTCAGTGGCTGTTTTGTGATATTAATGAAGGTTTAACGTGTGGCGTGATTGCTCAGGTCGCCCGGTCGGCGCTGCGGCTGCAGGGGTGATGGTGAAAGGTGAACATCTGTCCATGTCTATGTCGTCTCTCTGGTCGTCTTTTCTGTTTTTGATGTTCGCTGGGCAGTTTTGGTTGCACATCCTCTCGTGTTCCACTTCCAGCTTTAAACCAAACCACAGCAGTCACATGACTCGGGTCCCAGCAGCTGATGGAGTGTGGTTCAGCTGAGCTGTTTCCCAGGGTATTCATTGTGATTAAGTGTGCTAAAGTTGTGACATATCAAAGTAAAGATCTTTTATTTGTCCACATAATAAAGAGTTGGGATGAAGAGGACATTGTCATTATATAGAAGTAATATTTCCAGTGTAGTGCATTACTCCATACTTCACCACAGTACTGTAAACTAACCAGTTTAGCACTAATTGCACTAAACTCATAGTGACAGCTGATATTTTGCAACCTTCACAAAAACAATAACTTAATTTGTGTCTCAGGATCTTCTCTCCAGAGCATACCTCCACCTCTCCAGGCTTTCCTCCGCCCACTCTCGCTACACATCAGTGTCGTCTGCAAAGGTGCGCAGGCACCGCTGCAGGCAGGCGCTCAGAGCAGATCCCTGATGTAATCCCACCCCCACCTTCCACCCACCTGTCACCCCTGCTCCACACCTCACCGCTGTCTCGCTGTCCTCATGTCCTGCATCACCCTCACGTACTTCCTCATGCAGTGCCACACTTCCTCTCTCTGCAGCCAATCATCTGCTTTTCTCTGCTCCTCCTGACCTTAAACATCACACGTACTGTGAAGTTTGCTTTAATAACAACTTATAAAAATATTAAATGCACATTTCCTGTTTCCTCACCTTTGAATATAACCTATTTAACCTGCATTAATCTGATTAGTCGTTAAGTGAAGATACTGGAACAGTGCCCCAAATCTTACCAGCTCACTTTCATTTTGCAGATTTTTTTCAGTTTCAGATGTTAGTCTCACTTCCTTTGGCCTGTTTGAACCATTTTTAACTAATGATAATTAATTTATCAGTTTATCTTGGCTAACCCATCGATTTTAGTTATCTTTTGAGTTCACACCAGCACGGTTGTCACATTGACCTGTTAGTTCTATTTTTCTCCAGATTAGTTCGTTAATCTGCCCACATGCAGCTCTGCTCCTGAAGCATTACGACCTGGACTGTTTGTGTTCCTGCTGGAGCTCCAGCAGCAGATAACAGTATTCAGGAATGAGCAGAGTATCGCTTTTGATTTAGGGGTGAATACAATCAGCTCGCTCACGCCTGCCTGTGGTTACATTTAGTGTTAATGAAATGAGTCACATCTTTTCACTCTGCACACGAACACATTCAAACCTCTGAGGAGTGACACGAGAAGAGCCGGGCTGCTGCTGGGAGCTCTCTGAGCAGGAGCTGGAGGAGCTCACTGCTTTCCTTCCTGGCCTCGCGCCACGGCCTCGACTGGGTGTGGACGAGTTCAGATGCAGTCAAAAACTTTATTGTTCCCAGCAGAAACTCGCAGCGAGCCGCAGCGAGCGAGGAATTCAGACTTGGAAATGAAAAACAGGATCACACCCAAACAGCTGCCGCTTCTTATTCTTCTCCTCGTTCACTGAGTCCGGCGCCTGCCCGCTCACGTGTTTGTGCTGGCTTTGTGAGGACCTCTGTGCATCGTATCCTGTAAGAGGACATAATGCACTCCAACACACACCCCCGTGCCCATCCCACCCCCTGCTCTCAGTCTAATCCTAATCTGAACCTTCAGACGGCGTCTGTGGGAGGTCTGTCCCGCGAAGTCCTCACAAGGTCAAAAATAGATATACGTCGGTCCTCACGGGGATAGGTATACACACACACTTGTGTGTGTATTTATATCCTTGTAGGGACCTCCCACTGACCTGATGCTTTCTCTAACCATCAAACCCTGGCTGACCCTGACCATGACCTTGCGTTAACCCTGACACTAAAACTACATTTTAAGTTTCAATAACGCCCTCAAACTCGTGGCGAACGGCATTTTGGTCCCCAGAAGAATAGCAAACTCCCCATAAAGAGCCCCCCCGCCCGCGCACACACACACACAGTTTTCTCAGCCTATGGAGGGAAATTCCAGATGGCTTCGTCCAGGCAGGGTGGAACTAAAGACCTCCCACTCCTGTCTGAAAACTAGAAACGCCCTAAAAAACACTTTTCAGTAAGTCCTCCTCCTCCCTCCTCCTCCTCCTTGCTGTCATTCATGTGGATATTTTCCGTCTGTTGTTTGTGTGTTTCAACCTTTGACCTCTGACCTGCTTTCCTTCGGTCCGTTGTGATGCTTCTGCGGTGGGACTGAAGAGAAGAGCCTTTGCTGTTGAAGTTATTGTGAGCTGAATCACAACAACACGAAGCAGCGTTTACACATTCCTGTGCAGCTGTTTGTGTGTTCAGATGGATTTTTAAAGTGTTCTGTTTTAGATGATGCTGGTTTCCAGCTCAGTGGTGACTGCACACTCTAATGCACGTGAGCTCCAAGGTTTAAAGATGTACACAAGAAGCTCCGCTCTGGATGCGACGCGGCAGCAGACTGTGCTCACATGTACCTGTCACAGCTCTCACAGTCTGTCCCGGCGTTTGGAGATTTAAACATTTCCACAGTCACAGCGACTTCCACCAATCAGAGCTGTTGCTGTTTAAGTTTGTCTGCAGTTAAGTTGTGTTTCGGTGAGGCTGATATGGCTCAGTCCTGGGATGGTTGCAGCGTCACGGCTCATATTTAGGACATGTGAGCAGCGCCGACCCGCCGAGCTCTGCATGAACGACACACGCAAACTGTGCGCCTGTACCGTGTGTGTGTGTGTGTGTGTGTACTGTACTAAGTTCAATTTAATTAGTAAATTCTGAATTTAGCTTAAACATGAGAAACAAGAACATGCTGCTCGCTTTCAGCTAAAACCCTGGATCCGTTCTCCTGTTCCGAGTTTCTCTGTACATGAAAGCTTTCAGTGACGTTCATGCGGCGCCTCGCTGAGGCTGAAGTTTATCGAGCCGTTGAAAACTTCCAGGATGGTGAGAGGAGACAAAGAGAGGAAGAGGGGAAGGAGGACAGAGGGGGGAGGGTGAGGAGCAGAGGAGGAGGAGGAGGGGCGTGCCGGGTCAAACGGGGGAGGAAGCACATACCTCCTTCCCCTCAGCGCAGGAAAATAAGCCAGCTGATGGACGAGCGGGGCAGGACGAGGAGAGAAGGTCCAGTGGGGAGCAGAAAGAGGGAAAGTTGAGCCGTGAAGTTGGGAGAGGAGCCGGCGCCGAGACTTTAAAAGTGTGGAAGAAAGAGGAGGAGGAGGAGGAGGAGGAGGAATGAGAGCAGGCAGATCACGGAGGAGACGCTGCTGCCGGAGGAATTCCTTACCGAGGCTTTAAATGCAGCGGAGAACTCGGAGCAGATGATGTCATAGCCTTATGATGTCATCAGATTAACGTTTGCGTGACGTCGCTCCATCTCCCTCGATAACAGGTCGGCGTGGTTCAGAGGCGTCGATGTGGATGTTGTTTGATCGGCCGCTGCTCTCTCACAGGCTCGGTGTGAGAGTGGGCGGGTCCGAGTCGTAATGGCGAGATACTTGCTGTGCTGGGGGGGCGGGGCTCTGGAGGACAGGTACATGTATGCCCCACCCTACCCGGCTGTGTACAGGTGAGGTTAAGACTTGCTGTTTCTGAATCATGAGTTCAGTGATGTCATTGATCCAGACATAGCAAATACATTTATTATTTATTAATTTGTTGTTAAGAAAAAATTAGTTCATTGTTGTCTTTACAACAGGACCACAACACCACAGCATAAAGTCCTGAGAGGATGTCATAAAGGATGAGAGGATTTGTCCTATTCTGGTGTGTGATTGGTCAGTTTTTTTGTGGGGTAAAATCATCTCTGACTGCTTTTGAGTGACGCTCAAGTTTAAAACTAGTGTGTGCTGAGGTTTTAGTATAAATACAGCAGGCTTTAACCGCCACAAATGCCAAGCCCTGCAGCCCCTCGACCGCCCACCAGGGGCAGCAGTGAGTCACTCCCCACAGACATCTGTGTTAAAACTGCAGCAATAAAGACGTTTACAGCCTGACACACAAACTGTTCTGGGCTCTGTAGATAACTACGCTCTTTTAAACCAACTGGATTATAGTTTGCATTATTAGGGGCGTGGCCTCTTTGGCTGACAGGTAAATGCTCACACAGGCGGATGTAGCTGCTAGCTGTCTGTGTGTCCTTCCTACTGTCACCAAATATGTGCTGATAGTTTGATTGTTGGGGTTTCTCTGTGATATTGTGGCTCTTTACCTTACCATGTTGTGATGTGGAGCTACAGAAATAAAAATGAGCCGAGACTCTGAAGTGAGGTAACGTGTTGTTGTGCAGAGAGCTGCTCTGGTCAGTGCCAGAGCCACACGGGCCTGCTGTTTAAACGCCGTCGCTGTCTCTGACGACTTAAGCATGTTCTGTTTTTGTTCCACTGATGCAACTCTGTGAAATGTCCTCCACGCCGACGGCGCTCTCTCTCCACAGCAGTGTGTGTCAGGGTGCACATGGAGAGGAAGGAGGCTGGGAGGAGACGCGTGCCGTCCGCCCGTCAGTTCTAACCTCTGCTCCGCTGTTACGGTGCAGCATGCCTTCACTAGTTTTGATTTGGCTCTGCTCGAGTCTGTTTTATAATGTGGGCTATATGTTTTTGAACTTGGGCTGTTTGATTCACGAGGGGTTTCACTCTGAATAGAAATAGAAATAAAAGAGAGGCGGTGCGGGACACAGGCGTCATGTAGCAAGTTACAGTACAGCTGCTGGGACCGGCCAGCCTCCACAGCAGGCACAAACAGCCCAGCAGGAGGCGCCCTTGCAGGTCAGGCTAGACAGGAAAACGAGTTTTAAATTCAGTTAGAAATAAAATGACTGTTTAGCTTTTGAGCTCTGTGTTGTGATGTGATTTGCTTTATGGCGCGTTCTGGTCTCTGTTTAGTTCAGCTGGAGCTGACGTGACAGAAAGAAGGTTTGATCAGCGAGATCCATTCAGAGGACGGAAAGCTGAACCCGTGGAGGGAATCCTTTTCTTCCCACATACATTTTGTGGACTGAAACCTTCCTTTGTGCAGTCCTGGCTGGAGCTGAACCGACAGTTTATTTTAACCTCGTGAGCAGCGGTCACCACCAAAGATGGCGCCGTAGAGGTCCTGATGGTGGAACGCTGTGTGGGCGGGGTTTTGGTTTGTCCTACGCCCCCTCAGGTTTTGGGGCACCTCGGTCCTTGTTGCTCGTACCTGCTACTAATCTCTGTCTCTCTTCCACAGCATGTCTTTATCCTGTTCTTTTCTTCTCTCACCCCAACCGGTCGCAGCAGATGGCCCCGCCCCTCCCTGAGCCTGGTTCTGCCGGAGGTTTCTTCCTGTTAAAAGGGAGTTTTTCCTTCCCACTGTCGCCAAAGTGCTTGCTCATAGGGGGTCATGTGATTGTTGGGTTTTCTCTGTATGTACTTTTGTATAATATAAAGCGCCTTGAGGCGAC
>VUQR01018005.1:0-10298 GCA_015108515.1 Hemichromis elongatus | reverse complement strand
GAAATGACAAATACAAGGCAAGGTTCGTAGCAAAGGGTTACAGCCAAAAGATGGGGATAGATTATGGAGAAACATTTTCACCAACAGCTAACTTAACTAGCATAAGAGTTGTGCTACAGAAATGGATGTGAAGACAGCGTATTTACACGCTCCCATTGACTATGAAATCTACATTGATCAGCCAGAAGGTTATGAAGAGGGGGAAGGTTTAGTGTGTAGATTACACAAATCCTTGTATGGGTTAAAGCAATCTGGTCGTAACTGGAATATGATCCTGCATGAATACCTAACTGAGAACAGTTTCAGGCAAAACCCAGCAGACCACTGTGTTTATACCAAAGCATTTGGGTCTTCTAACTAAAATAGGAAAATAGGAACATAAATAGCCATCATTGCCAGACCTGGCCCACATCTGGTTGACATACACCCTGCCATGACACCAGTCAGACAGAAGTGGCAGCTTGATGCCGGATCCACAGAAGACCAGTTTTCTATGACCCTGGGCCACATAAACCAAACCACAATTGGGCCAGATATGGCATGCCATCACGTAAACGGTGCCATCATTAGCAGACCTGGTAAACATCTGGTTGACATACTACTTACCATGCCAGCCAGCAATGCCGACTTGACACCAGATCTGGGCCAGACCTGTTTGCTATGTAGGTTTGGGTGTCTGGCCCTTCCAAACCCTGTACAACTGTTGTTAGAGCTTGGTCCACATTGCCAGGGACTTGCACCTAGGTTGGACATCACCAGGGCTGTCCTTTGTCTCTGACTGTTAATAATTTTAATGGACATAACTTATTAGCAGAGCCAAGTGGAGGAAGGTTTCCATTTTGGTGGCTACAGAATCTCATCTCTGCTTTTCATGGACAATATGGTCTGTGGGCTTCATTAGGTAGTGGCCTCCAGTTCATCGTAACTTAAGATGTAACCAGGAACGCCTTTTAATCCCACAACGTAAGTGTGGTGGGCGTAGCCTGCAGTGCCGTGTGGGGAAGGCGGACGCACCTGCACGGCATCCACAATCATGCCCCGCCGCCTTAAGTATTTGCACCGGGTCCTGTGGGTTGTTGTTGTGTTGAGCTGGCAGCGGGACAGCTGCAGCTCTGTATGTTAACAGCAACCGAGTGTGAATAAAGAATGCTGAAAAGCGTAAACGTGTCACCAGGCCTGCCGTGGTCAGTTACAGTAAGTTTCCATGTAACAGTGCAGCTCCCGAGAAATATAATCACACCTCGGGTCAACACAAATCACAACAACTGAATGGTGTGGAGGGTTAAGAGGGGTTCCGTTTCTGTCATATTTCAGTTTCTGTCGTATGATTGTGTCATATGTCAGTTAGGATGTAGATATCTTGCAGAAACCTAAATTAGGCTTGAATGTGAAGTTGCGAAAGTAAGATCTCGTTTTTTCATAGAAAGAGGGAAGAAGAGATGTTGAAACACCAAGATACTTTAATCGAACAAAAAATCCATTTAATGGAAACAAAGACAGGAACTGAAATTCAACACTAGATTAATCATAAAGTAACTAAAAACAGCAATCAAAGACTCAGAAATGTCAATGGAAATAAAGCTCTAATAATCAACATCAACAGAGGAAACCAGAAACCAGAAATTCAATACTTTAAACATTCAGATTCATAATAAAACCACCACAGAAGTCCAAACCCAAATATATTCACAAAAGATTCAGAAAGACAGAAAATGGAAAATAAGTTTTACTCTTAACATTTCACAGTTTCCATTTATTCCTATTTTTATATCCTGTTACTCTCACAGCTATAGTCCTTCTTTCCATAAATCGTCAGTCTGACCAGCATGCACTAATAAAATGCAGTATGAGTGCAGGGTAACCAATGATGAAAGTTATTATATTTACAAGAAATAACATTCTGATAGGCCCTGCGACAGACTGGCGACCTGTCCAGGGCGTACCCCGCCTCTCGCCCTATGACAGCTGGGATAGGCTCCAGCACCCCCCGCGACCCTGAAAAGGATAAGCGGAAGCGAATGGATGGATGGAACATTCTGATATTTATGTACACTTGTTTCATTCTTAAATTTAACAGATGAATTCTGTTGTAAAATCATGTTTTTAACATCTAAGGATTATTTCTAAGGTCAAACCCTATATATCAATAATTTTTAAAGTGTTATACCTGCTTTTATTCTAGCTCAAGCTGTTTTAAGAATAATTTTAAGGCTTCGAAGGATGTTTTCAAATCCTTTAATGGGTTTGCTCCACCATATCCAAATAGAGAATTTTAGGGATTTAGGCTGTTGTATGATCTCTTACATTTTTGTGACCATTTAGATATATTTATTGAAGCATTTAGGCTTGTGTGTAAGACTTAAACCACTTCAAGGTCACTTCAAATCATTTAACTGTAAATTTAGATTGTTATTCATCCTCTTACCTTAATTTTCAGGTGTACATTTATACATTTTACCTTTACCTTAGTCTTAAAGTGTATATTTATTTCTGACTCTTGTTATATAATTCTTTTTGTCTTTGCAATAAATGGAACTGGAGCCTCTTCATCTTGTCTCTCTATATACTGTAGTGTACATAACAGAGATGACAATAAAGCTTACTTTGACTTGACTTTTATTTTATTGTATAAATTAGCTTCAATTGGAGAATTACACGCAGTAGTTCCCACTCTTACACTTTAAAAATAGCAATTCCCACTGAAAGTGCATTTTTTCAACAGATATGACCGCATGTCATGACTATGGCTTCTAAACACTGTGTTTACTATGTTTATTCAAACGTTTTTGTAGAACCATATTTTGAAGTACAACACACGTAAAAGTCATTTACTTCATTTTTCAGTCAGTCCTACTAACCCCAGTCTACCCTGCCTGGCCCACACTGGTCAAACTGCAGGACATTCTCTCAGTTTGTGGTGCACAGAAAATCCTTTTCGTGACAAGAAAAATCTCAACTAATCTGGCTCTGTCATATCTTAATGACCTTATAGTACTGTATCACCCTATTAGAGCACTTCGCTCTCGCACTGCAGGCTTACTTGTTGTTCCTAGAGTATTTAAAAGTAAAATGGGAGGGAGAGCCTTCAGCTTTCAGGGCCATCTTCTGTGGAACCAGCTTCCAGTTTGGATTTGGGAGACAGACACTATCTCTAATTTCAAAATTAGGCTTAAAGCATTCCTTTTTCATAAACTTTACAGCTTTTGAACTGTACATTTGCTTAATGGGTGAATTGGCAGTTAGCTGAGACAAAAGAAGTCACTCAGAAGAACATTTCTTCCACTGAAAATGCCAGATGAACACAATCATCTTACCTGCATTATAAAGAATGCATCCAGACACCTCTGCAGTCAGGACAGAAGAAGGGAAATTACTGATCCTGTAAAGAAAATGCTAGATGTTGTTGCCCTCACAGGCTACTTCCTAACTAAAGGTCTAAGGAACTTTGAAAGAAACCGCCTTAGACTAGAAAGACTGAGAACCTACACAGAGACAGTTCTCACTAAAGCCATTCATTTCTTTAGAAGAGCGATGGTGAGCTATGATAATAACCAACCAATTGACCAAGAAGTCTCCACCTTTGAGTAGTTTGCATTCTAAACAGTTTTGAATTTCCAAAAATATTCCTGTTTAATGTGTGGTTAAAATAAAATATTAACTCTACCCTAACCCCTCGACAGTTCACTACTAATTAATATTTTCGGTTGCTATAATAAATAGCAACAAAAACATGATTAGATGGACAGACTCATTTTGGTAAGGCACTACAACCTTAATGAGTAGGTATCTACTGTTAGCTAATAGGATACAGTGGGAAGGTCCTTTTCTTGTTTGAGTCACCTACTAATATTAGAAGACTGCAAACCGAAACCATGATCCACAAAGACTGGAACTTACAACATCTGCTAAAGAATTGTTTACTGAAGATGGAAATTTCTATAATTTCAGAGATCACATGTTTCTGTGAAAACTGTTTCCATAAAACGACTTGAAACGACTTGGCATGGTGGCATGGTGGTTAGCACTGCTGCTGCACAGCAAGAAGGTCCTAAGTTCAATTCCACCATCAGGCCGGGCTCTTTCTGTGTGGGGTTTGCAAGTTCTCCCCATGTTTGCGTGGGTTATCTCTGGGTACTCTGGCTTCCTCCCGCAGTCCAAAGACATCCACTTTGTGGGGGATAGGTTAATTGAAAAATCTAAATTGTGAATTATTGTCTGTCCCTGTGTGTTAGCCCTGCGACAGACTGGCGACCTGTTCAGGGTGTACCCTGCCTCTTGCCCTATGACAGCTGGGATAGGCTCCTGTGACCCTGAAAAGGATAAGTGGATGGATGACTTGAAATAATGAAAGTGAATCTGCCTTTTCCCAGAACTGTCAGCTTCTCTCGCTCAACCTTAGAGTGCAAACAAGTTTTTATTTTTCTATGACTTTCTGTGCACTATTGAGCAATCGTTTAGGAACCTTGAAAAACCAGAGGAACACGAGAAAACCAAGTAGGAGATTCAAACCATAAACCCTTTGGCTTTCAGGTAGCACTTCATCACCTGGATCTCAACACTATTGCATTTTCTTGGATTTTAGATCTGGGTTTTACAATACTGTCCTTCTGTGCTGGTAGTCATAGTACACATTTGCAGAGGGTAAATACAAAAATTACCTTTTATCTTCAAAGTCTAACCGTTTTTATCCCAACTTCTACACAATTAATTTCTTTTCTCAGCTATGTAAGTATTGACCATATTATATTTATATTTTTGTGAGCGGTTTCAGCTGTCTCTCAGTTTAGACAAGCTGTTCAGTCACTGTAGCTCGGGTGTCCCTACATTAACAACAATGGCTGGTCTTGTTTTGGCTATGACCAAGAACACCGTTACATCACTGCACCACCCGCTGAGCTACACATAAATATTTTTTTTAAACTGTTAGTTATTTTTTTCTGAACTAGTTCTTTGTGTGAATCTGCACAGAGAAATTCCTCAGCCCTCATTCCTCTTTTACAGCTCACAGGTCCTGTGCAGTAATCCAATAATCAATGCCTTCACAGCTCTGGTGTTGCTGTAGATGCCATTACAGATGACGTTAGCAGTCTGATTACGCAATCTGACACATTATAGTTGACGATGTAGAAATATTATGCAACAGCTTTCATTCACTCTCTCACTCTTTTTGTTGGCACTTTGAATGTTGTGCCAACATTCCAACGTCGCAGCTCAGTGGTATTTTATTGTAATACCAACTTGTAATAAAATACATCATGCATAATAATAATGCATAATATAAATACATCATAAGATGATGGGAAATTCAGCTAGCTTTTTTTAGGGGGGCTTCGGGCAACTGTTTTAATACACCCAGAGACAGAACATGAGCAGTTCAGCTAAAAAAAAGACTGCAGTGTTGTTTTAGGCATTTTTATCATTTTTACAAACTAGAAAAACAAGACTAATCAGGCCTCATTAATGCAATAAATTGAGAGAACCTTTATTTTGATAATCTGCTTTTATTTTTTAATTTATGGAAGGTAAACAAAAATTAATATACTGCCAAGGATTCACTGACTCCGCTACTAACATAACCAAGCAGAAACCTGAGCTAACATGGAGGTACCACAAACTGCAGTTCTGTTGATGTCCACTAGAGGCTTTAAAAGGAAAAACTGTTAAAATATTAAACTTTGCAGTTTGGAGCAGAAATAAAGACACAACCTGTTATAAAGAACATTTTTGGTCTCTGAGGCTCATTTTTTCCCATTAAGTAAGGCTTTATCTTACTTAATGGAATCCTAGAACTGGACCACTTTGTCTTCTCTGACAAATAGGTGAATAAGTGAAATTTTATTTAGATTTATTTTATATTGTTTGGGACTTTACTTAGCACCAGTTAACAGGTATCTGTGTCTGTGTGATGTAGCCATTCTGTTGATTTCCACTCATCATCTAATTTTGGTTACTTTGGGCTCCTAAAGCCCAACATGACAACAGCCATAAAGGCTTGATTGTTCATCTTTACAAAAGTAAAGCTAATGTTTTAGTACATAAGAGTGTATTTTTTTAATAGCCAGCAGGGGGAAATGCCTAGTTTTGTTTTTCAAAGTCTGATTGTATTGAAGTCACTTGATTTATGACCTCAGTATCACTTTCCCAATGAGTTTATAAATTCATGTCCCATTTAGCAGGACTGAAGTTGTATGAGAATGCAGTATTTTCCATTTATCAGTCAGATCAAACCCTCTTTTTTATGATGTCTAGTGTCAAAAACATAAAATTATGACAGGTAAAATTCATGGCATCATGATGAATAAGTGCCCCAGACCTAAATGGGCCCCTTTCAAAATGCCCACAACTTTCCATTGTAATTATAGGATATGTGGTAGTTTCAGCTTATGTAGCTTACTGCCTCCACTTCACTACAAAGCAGGCGGCTTTTAAATATGTGTAGGTGGCTGAACAGTTTCCTGACAGCTACTCACTGCAGGTGCGTTATCGATGGTGTTCTGGATGGCAGTAGCCAGGCCCTCCTTCATCATGCAGGTTAGGCTGTAGAACTCGTGCTGTTGGTCAATCTCAAACAGGCCCAGAAGTTTCCACTGTTGCCTCAGACCTCCCCACCGCTTCCTCTTGACGGAGCGCTGCCGATGACTCGACATCCCCTGACCGCCTGTCGACATCTCCATCTGAGATAAAGAAAAACAGTCTGATGAGGAAAAAATGTGACTGCTGCACTGTGGACGCAGAGGAGAAAAGAAATCAGAGTGTGAGTGGAGGCCAGAGAGGCCAGCGACTAACACAAAAGACAGCTGACAGTCAGTTGAGTCTTTAACAGGGTAACTATGGAGACCAACACAAAGGGATAAAAGCTTCATGGGCTGTGCTGTGGATAATGCCATAATGCAGCTCCTCTGAATGCCACAGAAAAACACTTTAATTGCGCGGTCATGTCGACATGTTTTACAGTAAATGTTTGACCTTTGAGCGCTACACACATACTAAGCCTTTGTTTTTCAGAGAAACAAAAAGACACCTATGGAATAAATAGTAACTGATACTTTTTGATGGTGAATGATGCATTCATCAGTGTTTAGGAATAGAAAGAAGCACTTGTAGTAAGAAAGAGCTTTGAGAGCTCAAACTGAGTAGAAAAACACTAGTCAAAGTCAAAGTTCGCTTTATTGTCAAACACCATATGCACAGTCATACACATTACTCAGAAGTGACATGATAACTTATCCTGCTGGAAACAAAATGCAGGTAGACTGGTGGACATGGTCAGCAGCAGCAGCTTGAACCGTTTGATAGAGGCAGGATGGCTCGGCCCTTTCCTGTTGTTGTTCCCACCAAATTTTGACCCTACCATCCAAATATCACAACACAAACTGAGACGCATCAGTTCTTTCAGGCTTTAGTTATTCAATTTTGATAAGCATAATGGGAATTGTATTCCTAGTTTCCTGTTTTTAACTAAAAGAAATGGTACGTTGTGTGGTCTTCTGCTGTTGTAGCCCACCTGTTGTGTTACTTTGCTTTCAGAGATGGTCTTCTGCATGCTGTGTGGCCATTCTCCTCTGACCTCTGACATCAACAAGACTTTTTATTTTTCTTTCACACCATCTACTGTAACCTTAGAGATCACGGCTGCTTCTGAAATACTCAGACTAGCCCACCAACAATGACCAAAGACCCTTAAATCACCCCATTCTGATGCTCAATTTGAACTTCAGCGGCTCATCCTTACTACAGGTTGAGTTGCCGCCATGTGATTGACTGATTAGATGTTTGCATTAACATGCAGCTCAACAGGTGTATCTTTAAAGCGACTCATGAATGAAAATAGACACTAAAAACCACTTGGTTTTATTTTATGAAGGTGATGGTCTGGGTTATGATTCACTCCTTCTGCTCAGTGAACAATGACGCACAGTGGGCCCTGATCATGTGATTACATGTGTCTGAGCAGTCCAAAGCCCAAAGAAACTAAAGAAATACATAGCTTCATTAAAATGCTTGTATTTGGCTTCAAATAAACAGTCACTTCATCAGAAATAAAACCTTCATTTTAGAAACAACATTAAGATCTGTTATTACACAGTCACACTTTATCCTGCAATTTAAATCCGCCTCAGATTACCATTTTTATCAGCTGGTGCTTTATAAAGAAAACTGTGCCTCAGCACTTACATCACAGTGTTACCTTCCTTTTGTAAATTAGCCTGCCATGCCATTGGGCATGTCCATAGCAACATGCATGACGCTGCGCTCCTTGGACCTTTTGAGCACCTCTCTCTGTTCGTCACTTTGACTGAGAAACAAAAGCTTCCTGTCTGATCACAGCCTCCCCTGATGCCGTTTGATGGTCTGAGTGTTTGGCTTCAGCATGTCTTTAATAATGGTGACAATTTATAATAACCATTTTTAATAACTAGTAATTTTGTTTATTGCAGTAAATTATATTTAATAATGTGTAATAACTGGCACATAATTGGATAGTAGAACAGCATCTGGTAAAGTTGCAACTGATGTTTATAGAACATTGAAAATCTATTTATCATTAAACCTTACTTGGGTCTTATGATACTAAAACTGACATATTACTATTTCATAGGGTGTAAAAATGGATAGTTGTCCTACTTCATTCAGTTTCCTGTTTGTTCTGCTTTAACATTCTGTACACAAAAACAATATAAAGTACAGTGACAGGACAGGCCTGCTGAAGTCCAACACCCACCCTCAACAAGTCAGATTTACTGCTGGCAGTGGAAACCAGGCTCTCACCACAGGGACCAGATGACCCATATCAGCAGGCCAGATTCCCAGTACACTCAAAGTGCCCTCTGCAGGACATCCCAAATGCCAAATGCCTTCTCAAAGTCCATAAACACATGTGGTTCTGTTGGCTTCATCAAGCTGCAGTTCAGCCATCACAGGCTGTTGTTAATGAGTGAGGGAAGGAGAGAGCAGGAGGCTGACTGATAGTGCTGCAGTGCTGAGTGTGAAAGCAAAGCTGTTGATTTACCTTTTGATGATGACAGGATGACATTCTGCTCATAATTTTATTCTTAGGCAACATAGAGTCGCACTGTATGGGGCACAGCTTCTTTATCTGATACAGCCCCTCAGTCCACCTGCTGTCTGAAACATGCTGGTTTTACCTCCTGACCCTTCACCACCCCACACTTTATTTTGATTGGCCAGTGCCCAGAGGTCCACTGATGGGTCAAGCCCAGTCTCGGTATGTAGAGGGTGTGCTGTGAGAAAAAAAAGTTTAAAATTTTTTTTTTTTTTAAATGAAACATTTAGAGCATATTTGACGTCTTCTGACTTTTTGGCCAGGACTTTTAGCATAGTTCATACAGACGTCCACCATCATAGCATTAATTTTATACAACAGAAAACAAAGAAATCAATAAAATCATTTATAAAAAAACATGTTACAGTGGAACAGGCTGCATGGAAAACATATTTATGGCTGCAATAACTGACGGTGCATTCACACTGAACACAGTAGAAGCGGCAAAAAACGCAAAATCGCCCCTAGCTCATCGCTTGTACATTCGCGTGTCCAACACGAACATACAGCGCGGCAAAATATGCAATTTTACCGCGCGGAATGTGGGAGGAAGTGGTACCAGATGGTATGTAGCAGGATGGCAGCTGTCGAGCTAGCGTTTCAAGAGAGAGTCTCCCTTCTGTATTTACTATGGAGAGCAGAGCAGCGGCGTAAACGACGTCCTCGCCGTATCTGGATCCATCAGGTCCTCCAGAAGCGTGAGCAGTTTGGTGAGTTTCACCACTTGCTCCAGGAGCTGCGTCTGGACAACGGCCGCTTTCAGCGGTACCACCGTCTGTCCCTCGCCCAGTTTGAGGAGCTGCTGTCCCGCGTAGGTCCAAGTATTGCCCGCCTAGACACCAACTACAGGCGCTCAATCCAACCTGCAGAGCGCCCGTCCATCTGTCTGCGGTTAGTTAAAGTGTTTAATACGGTAGTCCTTTATTGATATCTGTGCTAATATATGCTAAACTATCAGTTTATACACTGATAACATGGATGTGGTATGCTAACAGTGAATGCCGTCGGGGTTTACTGATAGCAAACTGTGGTATGGAGACGACTGTTTATAATATTTCTAGTGATACTCATAAAGTCCTGATTTAATTCGATTTATAAAGAATGAATGGCTTTGGCTGGACCCGCCCCTTTGACCTAGGTCAGAGCATCACCAGGCTCCTGATTGGTTGTGTGGCGCGATTTGCCGACAAATGCACAAAAATGCACCACACAAACTGCTGCGCGGATTTTCCAT
>VUQR01018004.1:0-27225 GCA_015108515.1 Hemichromis elongatus | reverse complement strand
TGGGGGGGAGGGGGGGGATTGGGGGGGGGGGGGGGGGGGGGGGTGGATGGCTGGATGGATGTTAGATAGGAGTTGTATGCAGGTATTTGAACAAAATAAAAGAAGAAGCTATCATTGATTTACTACTTCACAGCTGAATAGTAAAGAAAAGGGTCAAACTTGTGTTACTGAAAAAAGAACCTTTATTGTTTTCTCATCGTCCGTCCGTTTGCCCTAAAAGTGCATCATCACTGATCTCACAGAAAGCAGAAGTTACATAGTAAAACGACGACAGAAGTGAGAGAGAGAGAGAGAGAGAAAGATACGAGTTAACCACGCTATACACTTAGTTGGTTACATTCATCGTGGACAGCATCGGGGTCTACACTGCCAGAGAAAGAAAGAGGAAGCAGTTTGTCCATGGTCAGGGGTGAAAGGTTGAGTGTATAAAAGTGGTGTAGCGAACTGAAGAGAGAGAGAGAGAGAGAGAGTGAATGGGAAGAGGAGAAGAGAAGAAGAGAGGAAAAGGATGTCTTGATTCAAGTTGTTCCTTTAGAGTTGTGAAGTCCGTCAGTTGGTCAGTTCATTCACTTAAGCCTTGACCAAGGCAGCGAACTCTGCAGGGGAAGAAAGAAAGAAGGTTATTGTTTGGCTTTGGTTTGATGCCCTTTACATTGTTCTTCTGGAGGTAAAGATTTCCTGACCATCAACTCCGATCTTGCCATCGCCATCAGAGTCACCGGCCTTAAGAAATGCCTTTGTCTCAGCATCAGTCAGAGCTCTGGCACCGGCGGAGAAGTTCTGCAGGAACAGCCTGGCGAGGGTAATCAGAGACAAAAAATGAGCATGCATTTTTGTCTTTCCTTTTTAAAAAAAAAAAAAAAAAACTTTTGTTCTTTTCTGGGATCACAGTGAATATTTTGAGCTAAACCAATCATCACTGCAGCCTTCTCATTCTATTGGATGCTGAGGTTTTTGACTTCGTTGTGAAAAAAATGTAAGCAAGCCTCAATCCCTATGCTTTGTCCTCTGTTCTACATCACCCTACAGTGAGAGGCACTGAAGGAGAGAACTGGTATTGAGTTGCAGTCTAGGAGAACACCCAGTAGCCTGAGCTTCTCAGATGCTTTTGGGGCTCTGACATCATTCTGAATTCACTGTGAGCCGGAGAAAGATGATCCCCATGCTACAAGAGCTTTGAGGAGCTTGTGGGTGAAATTTAAGAGAGGGTGCCTACTTCAGCTCATCCTCCTCAATGAAGCCACTCTTGTCCTGGTCAATGACGGCAAAGGCTTTCTTGATGTCATCGGCGGACTTGGCTGCCAGGCCGACCTTAGCAAAGAATTCCTTGTACTTGAAGGAGTCGGCAGCTGTGAAAAGATGGACAGGGGGAGGTGATATCACAGACATAGGCTGTTGTGTTTTACAGAGGCTGTAGTTTCTGCATGCAAGGCCTGTTATTTGGTTGCATCTACTTTCCCTCTCTGACCATCACTCGGCTTTAATTCTAACTTGCAGGTCAGCTTTTCTTACAGCAGCTGCACTGGTGCATGCTTTATATACTGATACACACAGCCATCCTTTAAGGTGTCTTTTTACTGTGCCTTTTTGTACAGTCGAGGAGCATGTTCGGTTTACATTTCACTGCATGTTGTACCTGTATAGCTATGCATGTGACGAATACAGAATCTTGAATCTTTAACACTGGTAAATAACTGAGATTTCTTTAAAATATTTTGCAACCGGATGCAAAGTTTTTGCAGTTACAGTGTGGCTGTTGTCTAGGCTTTCCCTAGGTTAAAATGCTACAAGTTTCATCACGGGGTTTACCTTGGCAGGCTGCAAGGGCTGCAGTGATGTCAGCCTCGGCCAGGATTCCGGCGAATGCCATTTTTAACTGAGGGAGTAGAGGAGAGAACAAGTCATCGGTTAGTCAGTCAAGCTGTGGGAAAACCAGACACGATGAAATAGCTTTACTCTGAATCTAAGGTCATCTTTTAACTTCCTTCAGTGCACTTTGTGGTACACTTATCAGAGTTACAGGGCTTCATGCAATACTCATTATGTCATGCAGTGTAATTCATAGTCCTTCTCTGTAAGTCTTCCAAGCCAAAATGTTCAGAAAAGGTAGTCCAATTTCTCCAAAATAAAGCCTTCCAAAATGCAAAAGATGAAATCTCCTTTGCATCTGTGGTTGAATTTTTTTTTTCTCTTTCTCCATTTGGTTCCTCTGTTAGTCCAAAGCTGAAATCTGGCATTGTGATGTTCAAAATCTGGACATGATTTATATCCCATTGCATGAAGAAGTAGAAGCCCTGTAACTCTCTGAGTCAGGAAGTGGACTTGCCTACAGGTCTGCAGACTCTTCAGTGAAACTCACCTTGAGGTCTAGCTAAGACTAAAGTGGATTCGCTCAGATGAATCTGCTGACTGCAGTAAAGCCCCCAGCGACTCTCACCAGCTTATATACCTTGTCTCACCCGAAATATGATGCATAGGCTATGTAACAGACACTGTGTGCAAAGCAGTCAGTCAAAAAAATGTGTCCAGTAGACAGAGCTGTTCTATTTATATGTACATAAATGAAGATGCTTAAATGGTAGGCTAAGCGTAGGCCTATGTGAAAGTGCTTGATATTGCATAAGGCTAATAATATATGTTGCTGATTTGGTTGAAACATACTCTGCAGCCTGTTAAAGTGTGCAGAACACCTCGGAGTGAAAGCTGAGGTAAACTTTTATATTATCTTTGACAGTGGAGATTGTGAGGGAGACTTATTCCAACTCAACTTTGCTCAATAATGTGATTTTTTTTGCCTTGTATTTATGTAATTTCATTTGTTGACTGTGCATTGATGAATGTCGTTTCAAATGCTGTTTTTAATCATGTTTAAATGATGACTGTATTAATGCAAAATAGCGTTGTGTTGATTACGAAGTCTTTAAATGACCTTAAATAGCTGCCTTCGCTAGCTTTGGTTCTAAATAGCACCAAGAAGAGTCCCTTTAATAAAGCAATGTTTAAAAAAACACGTTGTACGTTTTGCTAATGTTCTCTCTGTGCTTTTACACCCTCATGATCGATCACGGTTTGGTTAAAACGGCGCTTGTGCGTAACCGGCGTGCGTAAAACGTCTTTGCTGGCGTTCCAGTGTCAAAACAGGCTGGTTGGTGTGATTGATCACTGCAGGTAGGGAATTTGTAGTCGAAAATGTACAGAGAAAATTAAAAAAAAACATGTTCATAAGGTAAACATTAATTTCTTTATTTATTCTTTGGGAGTTTTAGGCCACAACAGCGCAATGCATTTAACACTTCCAGCTGTTCTTAGCTTAGCATTGTGAACACTAGAATGACCAGCTATTATACTACTATATTATGGAGTAAATTATTACTTTACTTAAGTATTACCTTGATAAAAAAAAAAAGTTATGACCATATAGGATTATTATATAACTTATTAAAATATACAAATCTACATCAAACTTATGGACTACGGTTTTTATTTGTCTTGATGATTTCTGTCTTGCTAATTCGTATGTATATTTATGCACATTTTGCCCTCTTTTCGAAGTTTTATTGATTTTTATTTGTAAATGCGTAGAGGGGACGTGTTAGCAATGCTTTACTGATACTATCATAATAATTTTCCACGCCAGTGAGTGAGTTATAGTCTTAGGAAGAGGACGTTTATATGAAGTGGGGAGCCCCAAGGACTAATTAAAACGCTTTAATTTAATAGTACATCACCACTATCATCATATACCTACATAAAGCCACCCGCTCTCACGTCAGAACTTATTTCTGAACCTCTTACATCCATTCAAACCATTTCTCCATATGGCGATGAAACTATTTGTGGTGCTATTTGGGGACGCGCTGAAAGCTGATACCTTCGGTATCATCGCACCCATTATCATCATCATCATCCTTTTAACTAATCCAGTTTGGCACCGGCTGGTTGCATAATGACACCGAGTTCTCACGCACTATCAAAACAAATGACAATTAAACGGGGATAGTCCGGGGACTTTCCTAATCATGTTTGCTTTTTTTAGGGTAGCCAGGTGTTATGTGCCTATTCTACATCAGGTGGCAGTATTGAGATGAGGAGGAGTTTCATTGAAATACCAGCAGAATTTAATTGTGTGTGCAAATCAAAACAGAATCTATGATAAACATATTTAATTTCAAGCTCTGGACACATAATAAATGGTTATTTTAACTGCTGCTAAAGTTTCCACAAGTCTTTCACAGAAATGGCCTCAAGTATATGTTGTCCCAGAAGCCAGAAATTGTACTTAAAATGTGTTTCACTGGGCTTTTTCTTTACTTTAAATCTTCTTAAAACCTCTGTAAAACTAGTCTTTGGTGTTTAACATCTGCTGTGGTCAAATGAGGTCTCTCACCTCAAACGACTCAGCCATAGATACTGTAACTATTTCTGCCCTTCTTCAATATCAGGCTTAAATTACAAATATCTCACAGCAGGAATGAAACCCGTCAAGCAAGGCCGTGAACGGCTGTAATCTGAAGCAGCAACGGATGAACCCGGGCCGTCTTCTGAAATGTACATTTCAGAAAATCATGTAAAACGGGCTCAGGCCGCAGCAGATATTTTGTCTTCTGTGTGCAGAAGTGTGCACTTATTGAATCAATATCTCCACCTGAGAGTGGAAGGTCGCTCTTTGGTGCTGTGGCAGAAATAGAAGTGACCCTTATTTCCTGTCGCTCACCTCTGCCAGGCAGGGGAGTGACTTGCCATCTGAGAGAATGTTGCAAATAAATGTGCATCACTGACAGAACTTCTGTAAATGCGCCGGCTCAGAAATTTAATCCCGTCGCAGAGTTTCTCTGCTGGGTCACTGCAGGTACGCCGAAGCTTTTCCAGACACCCAGTCCTCTGAACCGAAGAGCCTCTTTCCTGTTTGCCAGAGATCAGCTGCATGAGGCAACCGTGCCCTGCTTGTGCACCCCTGGTGCAATTTGGACCAATAAGCATTTTTAATCTGTAGTGTTTAGAAGTAAGATCCATCCCCCAAAAAGAAAGTAGGACTGGTATTGCAGCCAATCTCCTTGTGTTTTACTACTGCAGTGAAACAGTTTGGGGGAAATGTAATGCAAAACAATCTTCAGTATGAACAAAAGTTTAGTGAAATTTTCCATCTCTAACCTTTTTAAAGTGCAATTTTATTCATTTTTAAAATATTTTATTTTCTGTAGTCACATGTCTATGATTACACTTATTAAACAGCACTTTTATGAAACAGTTGCTTCAGTCAGCCCCAGCATGCTAGTGCTTATATATTAATGATACTTACTTCCATTATCCATGATCAATGGCTGAAGAACATTTTGTTGTTACTTACAAATAAATGCAGGACTTTTAGGGGTAATGCAACATTTTAGACAATCATTTATACTCTTATCAATCTAAATTCTTTTTGGTGATAATGTAGTTAGCTTAAACTTTAAGTGAAAATTAAACAATCACCCACCTCCATTGTTAATGTTCTCCACACATACCAAAGACCCAGTAGGAATGAATGCATGCAGTCGATGTGTTAAAATAAGAAGATGGTATATGCTAGAGCCTTGTGCTGTATAAGCTTTAGAAGACGGTAAAATATAAACCCAGAGGAAACCATTCACTTTAATGGCTCATCTGTAGTCTTGAATATATATGTATGTATATATATGTATATATATATATATATATATATTTTTGGCTCTATCTTAGTAAATAGTAAAAAAATCAATCATCTCTTCATCTACAAAACGAGTGTTAAATTGGGGCGACCTGTATGGTAAACACTTCATTTGCAAACTGGAAAACTGCTCAAGCCGTTCAGTGGAGAGTCAAAAGTCTCCTGTGCACCCCTCTAGCCAGCCTGGATGAGACCCAGTGCTCAATATAACTTCAAAACAGGAGGTGTATAACTACGCATCTGTGTCTCTCACTGGGCAGTAAAAGTCACACCACGAAGAAACATATATTCTAGCAGGGACTCATAGCAGAGGGGCAAGCTCTAACTCGGGGTTTACCGTAATGCTTTTATTGCTTTCATTTAAAAGTAAAACATAGTTTTGAAAAATAAAAATTTACCCCAGGATCATCGCCATGCAGTACATCATTCACATCTTGTGCAGACTTGACTAGTGTATAGAAGTCTAAAAAAATAAAAATATTAGATTAAGAAACTAGCTCCACTTTAGCTTTATAATAATAAAGTAAAAGACAGTATAATGATGACAGAACACTGACAAGAGACCGTGTTATAGCTGGCGATTGCCACTGATACCAGCACCAGTTGGTTTACTGGCAGTAAAATGACTGTTAGTTATGATTAATATTGTTTTCTCTGAGAAGTGCACCACATCATAGCTTTAGACCATTTCCGTTTGATTTAATATTCGTCACGGATTCAAAAGGACAACTGACATAGTCAGGAAATGATTTTTCTTTGCAATCACTGCTCATTGTTTGTAATGATGCTTGCCCTTTATTATTTTCATAAACAAAGAAACCACAAAAAAATCATCTGAAAACGAGTTTTGTTTTTTCAGAATAAGACATGACCACAAGGCTGGGAATAAATCTAATGATATTTTAAAAACAATGAACAGTTTTATAAATTAAAGTTGAATTTTATGATAAACGTGTGAGGATAAAGACCTATTTTTAAAGCCGCTCCCACTGTTTTCTATAGGAGTGCTCATTTTCATTTCAATAAGGAGAGATCATTTATGAAGGAACTGAACAGGATTTATTGATATACAAAATTCAGTTTGAGGTATTTGACGGTTAGACTCTGATGGCCCATCACAGAACGAAATCCCAGTGGTGATAAGGATTATGGTAGCACCCCTTGGAGTCTTCAATCCACCCTAAATGTCAGAAACCTCCAATTTCCGTCTGTCCACTGTCACCTGCAGCTGACCTCATCAGCCATCACTGTGTGCGTGTGAAAGTGAGCTTTTTACCATCATACAGCTCTTTCTCCAGGGGTCACTGTGGAAGAAAAAAAAGACTTAAACAGACCCCAAGCAGGTAGAGCGTCTGTGTAAACAAAACAGCAGTCAGTGAGGTTATGTTCGGTGCATCTGGAGGGAATCTGGCCAGCCTGCATTTCCTCTTCACTTGTGTTTCCAGCCACAGCCACAGTAGCTACCTGCTTGTGGTTGTCCCTGGCAGGGCTTCCGCATTCTGTAAACATCCTGTTATTATGGAGTCTGTAACTTTTAGGCTCTGCTCCATGATTCTGTCTCCGCTCACAGCCACCCTGTTTCCAGCAATACTACATTTAGTATTTAGAAAATGAAGAACATACAATAGACATTATGGCAGCACGGTGGCGCGGTGGTTAGCACTGTTGCCGCACAGCAAGAAGGTCCTGAGTTCTCTTCCACCATCAGGTCGGGGTCTTTCTGTGTGGAGTTTGCTTGGGTTCTCTCCGGGTACTCCGGCTTCCTCCCACAGTCCAAAGACATGCACTTTGTGAGGACAGGTTAATTGATCACTCCAAATTGCCCATAGCTGTGAATGTGAGAGCGAATGGTTGTCTTTGTCTCTGTGTGTTAGCCCTGCGACCGACTGGTGACCTGTCCAGGGTGTACCCTGCCTCTCGCCCTATGACAGCTGGGATAGGCTCCAGCACCCCCCGCGACCCTGAAAAGGATAAGACAATGGATGAATCATAGAAATTCAGTGTGCCCTTTCCCACAAGCTTGGACAAGTATGCCCCAATAAGTTGGACATACTTGGATGGTTGACGTTTTATTAATCATCCAAGTATGCCCAACTTATTTTTTGAGACTTCTTCAGTCACTTGGATGATTGACGAAGCCTTTCTCCCACTGATAACTCTACGCCCAGATGAACAGAATCAACTTTTTGGTATTTCCTTATCTGGACGATTGAGCATACATTGGAGAAGTATGGTATGTGTTTCAGAAATACCGACATATATGTTGATGCATCGCATGAGCGTTTTCTTGCTGTGTTCAAAGAATACAGAGAAACTTACATCTTAGAGTAAGATTTTTCCCCTCCATTATATTCACACAGTATTTTATACTGTAAGCAATTTTAAGAACCACGTAATTTCCTAGTAATTGTAAATGTAAAAGTAAAATCTTACATTATAAGTACTTTTCTCTACATGCACTGTATTACGAAGTGTCTGAACCTTGCCTAACTTCAGGAAAGGAGACACAAATGATATGTAACTTCTTTATGTATATGCAGTTAGGTAATTTTAAGTAAAGAAAAGAGCAGTTAAATAAAAAGCTATCCATCTTGCACATCCACATAATAAATATTAAATAACAATGTAAAAATGTAAAAAATCATTGCTCCTCTGCTAAATCACACTCTACTTGAAATGAATTACACTGTATTTAAAATATCCTTACATATAGCTTCTTTAAAAGATGTGAAATCATAAAGTAAGGTCAGAGGTAAATTGTGACATGATATTCGGATGCAATTTATAACGTGATATCTATACAAACAATGGAAGTAGAATTTTAAGCATAGTTGTCAAAATAAAGGACATTTTTAAAAAAAAAGTTTGACCTTATTTGACCTTGGTCCAAAGTAATGCGATATTCCGAATCCCATAGTATATTCTCTGTATGTCTATATGTCGTCAGCACAAACAGTGGCTATAATTTTACTTTTAAACACTCTATATGGCATTATTATTACTTTGACTTTCAACGCAATCGATTAATGTTGAATGAGAGGTCACGGGTCAAATGTGTCATGATATTTAAAATCTTTATATGATACCTAATAAATGCTGGCAATACACAATATACTTACAATAACCATAGTTTCTAAGTTATACGGCTTTCTGTCAATGTTCCACCAATAGATCATTAAGTTGACCTCAAAGACTTTAGTGGATGTAATGCAAGTTTTATTGCACTGTTAAGCTAACCTGTTACTGTGTGTTACAGACAGAATCACACACACGCAGACTCGTAAACATTACCAAAAACATAATCTCCTTGGCAGAGCCAATAACTGCAGTAATGTGGTTTGTGCTTCGAAATATGTGTTTTTTTCTTTGCAGGCTGCAGATTTCACTTACATCTGCGAACTCACTGACGGCGTTTTTTTCAGAGGTGTTTCTGTGCCCGCTCTACGATTTCTTTAATGACCCTAATTGTTTCTAGCTAAATGTTTTCTTTTTCCTTTTATCATTTCAATACGTCGTTCAAATGATTAGAATTGTGTTATTTAAAAGCAGCCTGACTTCTCTGGACCTTTGTTATCCAGCTTTTTTACAAAGCAGGAAACGTATTCATTTTTTTTTTCACTTGAACTGTAAAAACATAGCTACAAATGTTGCCTTTGTTGACTCTAAGTTTTTACTTTTGATGGCTGAAGATTATTATTAAAACTTCCCATTTTGGACAATGTGTCCATTTTTTTCTTGTGACACTGTAAATCAGTCAGTGGGACTCTGTGGAAAACCACGTGCAGATAAATTCCCACATTTGCAGGTGGCTTGGCAGATTGCAGTGATTACATACAGGAAATGGAGGCTGGATAGATGGCAAAGTCTTCGACTTTTGTTCAGTCAAAACCCCGAGCTTCACCACACAGCATTGCTCCGTACTACATTTGATCGTCTGCTGTGATTGCTGCTGACTTTTTCCTGCTTGTTAAAGCTTTTATGATTTTGAGAAACAGTATTTGTTTGGAGGGATTGCTCCAGTGCTCCAGTTACTGCGTCACACCGGGAGCACGTGTAGGCCCAAGGCCTGGTTAGAGTGACATGGGCTTGGCTTCCTCAGGATGGACTACAGTGAGGCTTGCAGTAACCAGAGGGGCAGCGGAATGACAAAAACATCCTCTGAGCCCCCACACGTACCTGCCCCCCCTTGTCCTTGTCCCTTTCCATGCTCGGAGACTTGTTTTCAGGAAGACCAGACTTCCTGCGTGATGGAGCAATGGATGAGAGGAGGAAGAGGGGGATGGGATAGACAGGAAAAGACAGACACAGAGCGAGATAGATAGGGATGAGGCATCAGTCCAAAACACGCAGTGATTTGGGGCATTTTGTTTCTTTTTTTAAAAATTTTTTCCTGACAAAGACGGGTAGCTGTAACGGAGTCCGAGCAACAAGAGAAGAGAAAAATTCGATGTAGATCTTTTGCTGCATTGCATGCTTTTACCTTTTATCTACTGCACCTGCAAAAAGTAAGGCTATTTAGCAGGGAGTGGTCTGATGAGCTACTGGGATTCATTCAAGGCGAGCAGTTCTCACGGGTACTAACAAGTCTGTTTTTTGGACTTGGATTTGAACATTGTGCACTCACAAACCTAAAAAGCAATATTTGCCTTTTTCCCTCTTTGCCTGAAAAACATTGAATAATGGGACAACAAGCAAAAGGACTGGAAACGAGAAGAGGCAAAGCTCACGTTAACAGAAGGTATGTTGTGCGTCACTTTTAAGAGGCAGAAAAACTGCATTTTCTCTCTCTGTAGTAGCTAACTTATTAGCATAAACAACCAGAGAGATTTGGCATTATCATTCAAAAAGGAAACTAAAACTATACAAATATGAACGTTTTTAAATGGGCATCATTTTACCATTATCATGAAAGATTCATTCAGTTTTATAGCTCTGGAAATTTGCATCCTTGGGTGCAGTCAGCTGGCATGTAATGCTCATGATTTTCTGTTCTTCTTACTTTCAATTTGCCATCATCCCTGACTCTTAGTTTCGCCTCACTTTTTCTGTGAATCCTGCTCATAAAGTATTAGTACGAGTGATTTAAGGACTGTGGTTTGGGTGGATGAGTGGGCTTTTGATTTATTTCTAGAGCAGGTGGTTCAAACTTGGGCTCCTTCCACATTCATGCACAAGTATCCCTGAGTAAAAAGCTCAAACAAAGATGGTTTATGGCAGCCTCTGATGCCACTGGCTGTGAAAGTGGAGTCCATATAACATATAATGCTTTTCCTAAACAAATATGCAATAGTTAGCTTTTGCCTTATTGTATTTACCAGGTGAACCCTGCAACTAAGACTCAGGACCAACACCAGCTGTTTATTTACAGCTTTAGCCATAAGCTGTCTACCATACACTTAAATATAATTTTGACATCTGCAGACATTCGTACTTTCTGCACCATTGAAGAGTGCACAGGTTTAGTCAAAGCAGACTATTTCCACAGTTTTTCTTTCTTAACAACAGACTTATTTCCAACATGATCCTGGCTTATCCAGGTGCACGAATGAGATGATGGATTTTTATGATGACTTTGCAGGAAGGATCTCGACAGTGCAGGTGGACTCATCTTTGGCTTCCTGCACCTCCTGCAGGACCTTTGGCTGGTTTCCTTTTTCTTTTGGCCCTGGACACATTTTGCCTTGATGTCATTTAACTTCGTTATGAAGCCTAATTTTCAGCTGTGGTTAGTTGTAGTATAATTCTCGAATGTTTCCAAAAGGTTTGAAGAATCAGAGAACTGATCAAATCTGGACTGAATAGCTGAATCACACAGTAAATATTCTATTAACCATGTGTACATATTTTATTATGCACTTTACAGTCTTGATATCACAGCGTGATATCATTTATCTGCTTTCTTTATTTATGATGGCTCATCAGGTTAGACCTGATGTCCCGCTGCATCCTAAACTAAATCTTTAAGTCCCTCACTAATGCCTGCAATGCTCGGCCTCTCAGACAGGCAGGCAGACACAGTTAGAGTGAGAGAGGCACCCTGTTCGTCCTTCCGTCCAGAGAAACTGGTCGCTCCTCCTTTTTCTGGGCTCAGTTACACCTTCGGCTATTTCTATCTAACCAGCTGCGGTGTGGGCATGTCAGAGACACTCTGAAATTCAGCCAAGACCAGCCCTCCAAAGCACTCTTAAACTCCACCCTCCAGGATTGCTCACCACCCTCTGTCTTTGGAACAGTTTAGTCTTGTGCTTCTGTTTTGGCACCTGTCTTTCAGCCCTAAATGTGTGATTGTCTTTGGCATTCAGTGTGTATGTGCATGCATGCATGCTTTTCTGTTTCATCCATGCAATGTTTGGAGGCCCTCTTGTGCAACTGGTTATGTACGTATGCAGTACAACGAGACAGTGTGTGCAATTTTGAATGAACCCAAAGCATATCGCTTGAGTGTGTGTGTATTCATGTTTCCGCCTTTAAGTTGCTTAAAGCTATAAAACTCACACATACATGTAATATGGTTTATACTGAAGAACAAGAAAGGTACACTGTAGGGTAATCAGTAGGTAAACTGTGATAATGCTTCAAAGACTTATTGTCATCCTGGTCTAAGCACTGCTGTATGAGCTTACTGTAGCCCATGCTAGTACAGCTAGCAACCACCGCCAACTAACTCCGGTGTGTATATTATCCAAAAGTGTTCCCTTTCTCAGGCTTCAGGTGAACGCAGACCAATGCAACCTGAACTTGATTTGCCTCCTGATTAAAGTAGGTCTATGTATGGATGCACCGCAGTACATAACAAACCTATTGTGTGACACATAAATAATTACATTTTAAAGGGGGCATTTTTTTAAAACAAGGAAATGACATAAGTTAAATATTTTCAGGTGGAAATCCTTTACAAATGGTCTGTTATGCCATTTCTACAATGTCCCTGGTTTTAACCTCTTTTCAAATCAGCTGTTTTACTGCTCATGAGCTGCCCATGCCCTGTTAGGAAACGTCTCAGTGACAGCCCAGGCCATGTGGGAGCAGACATGAGACACTTGCGTCTGTCTTTCTGTCTGAGCAGACAGAAAGACATAATTCTGGGCAAAGCACAGCCCTTGTCTTTTAGTTACATATTGGCTGTATGTGGCACGTAGTGCAGAATTCTAAATAAATAGAGGCGCTGTGCAAAATGTAATTAAAAACAGAATGCAATGATTTGCAGAAAACCCATATTTAAGAGGACATCTCAAATGTTTAGACTGAGGCATTTCACTATTTCCACTTTGTCTCAGTCCATTTTAAATGTGCTTTGTTTCTGAATCAGTCCACACGTGGCTTCATCTTTGCATGACAGAGCTTTGTCTGCATTCACAGACAGTGATTTATGTAAGTGTTCCTGAGCCCATGCAGTGATTTCCATTACAGAATCATATCATGCCTGCTTTTTACTTATAGAGCAAGACTTTCTTTAAGTGTCTAAAAGGGGAGGAGAGGAAGAAGGGTGAGGGTGAAAGATAATATACTGATGAGGTCTACATTTCTCTGAAAAGACTTTGTTTGCTGCAGGGTCCAACCAACAACTGCCGAGAATTACAGGCCAAAACAAGCCACTATATAAAAGGATCCATCATGAAAGCATAGTGTCCTGTTTCCTGTTTCTATAGTGCGAGATAGAGGATATAGCCCTGGGCAGAGCTTGATTCCCAAATAAAGATAGTTATGTATATTCCAATGCCACAAGTTCCTGTAAATCTCATCACATTTAAGATTAGCTGCTGAAACAGATCTGCTCTTATCTGATCAGGGCTGTGTGTGTGTGCGTGCGTGCGTAAATAAGAGCTCTGTCAACGAGTGCTTAAACTCATCTTCTTCAAAAACACTTCAAACCAGTGGAGGAGCCCCACAGCTGTGTTCAAGCATGTGTATGTACATGTCAGAGGTCACAGTCACACCTTTCAACACCTTTTCTCTCTGTCTTTGGCCCGCCAGCATTCCTGAGAGTTTAAGGAAATTCCTCCTCACATGTATGAGCTCTGCATGTTCACGTTGTTTTAATGCTGAAGTATCACTTTGCCCTGCTGAGCTGCGCCCTTAGCAGCGCTTTGATTACAGCACTGGATGAGGTAAGTGTTTACATGGATAAGTGCAGAAACAGAAACGACAGCCACCAAGTGACTGACAGGTGCAGGTCTTTCGCCACTTGGTTGGTTGCGCCAACCGGCTGATATAGCGGTTTAAGTGATAAAAGCTACTCTCCTCCTCGCTCTGAATGTCTGGAAAATCAAATATTGCACATGTAGCTTCATCAATACTCCTCCTCCCTTTTTTCCCCCTGCTAAGATGCTTTACAGTTGTGTATTTGTGTGTGAAATACTCAGCTTTTTTACGCCAACTCAGGCAAACGTTACCCTGTACTGCCACCAAGTGGTAGGAGGCTGTACAAACCCAACATGCCCTCACTGTTCAGTATGGTTTTCCTTTCTTTGATTCTTCTGTTTTCATGGTTCATATGATCAGTAGCAGAATTTAAAAAAAAAAAGATCCACACCCTAAGATGAAAACAGTTTTTAAGCTAAAATTTTGATTTTCTTTAATCATTAACAAAAAAAGGTTAAAGGTAATTTTTATTTAAATAAAGGTCAGCTCTGTTGCATCAGCAAACTTGTGTTTTTATGTCTTTTTCCTTAAATAAAGTCATTTAACTTTGTTTCACTACATATTTTTCACCTCTTTTTTTCTTTCCTCACCTTCTGAGTCTGAGTTGTTGGTTTATATACAGTTACGGAGTCAAATTCAGATGTCTAGTAATCTCAAGGAAGAAGAACAGGGATTTCAAAGTAATTCTGAACCACATTAGACCTTATGTGGACCAGATCGGTGAAACCCCCCTGCTTTCAGTGTAAAGAAGTTTAACCAGGCATTTAATATGAGATCTTAATACGAGATAAAGTAGTGCAGTTTCAACAGTATACATCGCTTTTTCTACATGACAGAGAAATGCTTCTGTAATAAACGAAATAAATATCTCAGCCCAATTATTTGGGCTTAAAGTGGCATAAATAAATATATAAATTAACAGAGCCAGATTGGAGGCCCCCTGGCCAAATGTTTGACACGCCGAAAGTAGAAAAATAAAAAGCTTGTGGCTTAAAATTATATCTAAGTAAAGTATGGATATATTAAAATGATTCAACGAGTTTTCAGTTTCACATTTCCCATCATGTGCAAGTTATTCTTGAAGTGGCCTACATTTTGAGACTAATATATTACATGTTGTGTCTTCATATCACCAAAGAATGAGTGCTGATAGGTCCCACCCAAACCTACCTCTTCCATACCCAAAGACCAGAGCTTCTCACACACTCCTGTCTGATCCTATATCTGTCTCTCCGCTTCTTTTTTATTCAAACACACAGTCACACATTCCCCAATACGGTATGCCCTCTGGCATTGGGTAGTCCAGACAGACATTAATCTTAGAGATCTGGACTGGAGAAGAGCAGGTGTACCGCTGTCAACAGAGGGCCCATGATCTGAGACAGATTACACACTCGTGTGGTCATATAAAAGCGACCATTAAAATATTTTCTCTCTGCAAAGGTAGCTGTACACTGTACAGCCGATGTGAAACAGCTTATTTCACAGATGCAGAACTGACACACCAGCTTTCGCTTCAAACTTTTTTACAAAAAAATAAATAAAATAAAAGAGGTCGTTACTGTTTTATTACTGCTCAGAATGTGCACCTTGAATCAACAGGGTGACATATTTATTACGCTTTATGATGTTTTTCTAGTGTAGCATTTCACTCCCTCTTAGCCTCTCTCATCTGCGCCCATGAGACCAAGCCGTGTCCAAATAAAGGCTGCAAAGAGCACCAGCGGCACTCTTACTGGATGCTGCTGTACGTTACCCACAGTGCTTTGCCTTGCCCCATTCCATGGCTGCCAAGACAGTGGCTTTAGAGACCGGAGCTCCATATGTTTCTTTGCGGGGCCTTGAGCACCGTGTACTTGGCACGCTCAGAATAAGCCTAATGATCTCCAATTACCCTCCTCTCACGGATTGTTTGGTGTCACTTGCCGTCTGCCGGCTGGATATGATGATTCTGCGCCTACAGTGTAAAAGGATAGTCACACAGTTCTCTTGGCATGCACTGTGCTCCTTACAACTCAATTGGAGCGGTGACCTGAAGCCACTCCAAACTAGACAATTATTAATTTCAAAAGCTTGTTAAGCCACACGTGTCATGTCAGTGTTGTACTTGCGTTTAACCTCTTGAGTTCAACACAGTTCTTATTCTTGTCTTTTATTTCCTCCACTTCTTGATGCTTGCCCCAAATAATGTCAGGGTTTGTGCCATTATGAGCTGGCCCAAAACAAGCCAGCTTGACAATCATCACTCTGCCAGTATTTTAGAGAATACAACAAACTACGGCAGATAATAAAATACAGCTACCGGCTCCTTCCTGTTCAGTCAGAAGGCCCGAAACCAAATACGTATCAAACATGTGACATTTGGATGCAGAAGCTGTCGACATATCCGATTATGGGAAACTTGGACAGGACACATTCATCATTGCTCCAATGTGAAAATAGAATGTGAAATAGACCGGAACAAGTTCGCATTTTGTGCCAGTGAGAAAGCTTTCAGCTCTGCCACTGTATCACATCCTCATATGCACTGCTAAGTCCAGTAAAATAAAACGTTGACTGTACTGAAACACTGTACTGTAAGCATTCAGGGTGCCCTGGCTGACCTGATATGGGGGAAGGTTGCCGTGTGACATGATGTCCAGGAAGATGACCCTACACTGGTGAAATGAGCGGAAGGAGGAATTTGGCAATAAGCAAAAGTGAAGGATTCTGTATGGAAACACCATCTGTCCGTCTCATTGGCTTCGTTCACGTCTTTTTTTGCCTCTATTGAAAAGCAGAGATGGACTGAATGGTGAATGCTGTTGCCTCCTGGGAACAACATCCTGATGCTGTCTGGGTGTGTAAAGCAGAACTCCAGCATCAGTGATTTTGTTGCTAGGGGGAGGACTAAGTCAACAAAAAAGCTGTGTGGCGATAATAAAAAGTAAAATCAGAAAAAAAAGGGGGGAACAAAACTGTGTCAACAGCTGTGGTAAAAGTATTATTTATAGTTGCAATGATCCAGCAGAAGCAGCTTTAATATTATTTCCATCTGTAGGTGAAACATATTATAGCCTGGGTAGCAACATAAGAGTCTAATATGTATAAAGTAGGTCATGTGTTTCATATTATTATATCGGGGTTTGACTTTATTTATTTTTTATGCAAGTTTTCAGCAGGAACGTCTCCTAAAACTTCTTCCTATTCTGCTTCCAGCCTCTAGAGGGAGCGCTGTTCATTGTTAAAACGATACTTAAAACGTTGTTGGGGTCTTTCTAAGTACTTGACCTTACAAATCCATGGAATATATACTCTTGGGACAACAATTCACCGCTAAGGAGACAGGTTTTTTTTTTATCTTTATTAGGTCAGACACAAACTGGACACTTTGCTCTGATGCATCAAGTTATTTTTGGTCATACTGTTTTTTTTTTATTTGAAACTCCCTTTAGTCACTTTTAAGGACAAGGAAAACCTTTTATTGGTAAATATGCAGAGGTTTAAGGTTAAGGTGTAAATGTTTGGTTCTAATTCTGAGATTTGACTTGTCCTACTTTGTGTGCATGTCAACAGTGTAGTGTGCCTCAAAATTACTTCTCATGTACTAAAAATCTTCTGTAAAAAATGCTGCACTGCTCTTTTTCCATTACACAATAGTCCTTTAATGCTGCAGGCTCAGGAATTACAGATTTATAAACAACTTTGAAATGTTCTGATTTCAGCACAAATCTTAATGTAGAAAAAAGGGTCCAGTTTAACAAAGTATTTGATTTTGTCACAGTGAAAAAATATTTGTCCCCTTCCTGGTAGGTTAATATAACAGTTTTTTTCCTTAGAATTCACTTGACTTATCTTTATCTAATATTAAGTTTTACATAGTTGTCAGTGTGACATATATGCAAAGAATTAGAATATCAGATAGGTGGCAAAAGCCCGTGCTCACTGAGTTAAAATAGTATATATCTCTGTGAAGGAAACCTTTGCTTTCAGTAACTCCTGTGTCATCTTTCTGCAGCAATAATTAAAACCCAGCAAATAATCATTTCTGCACTAGTTTTTAGGAGCTTTGGCATATTGCAGTGTGCAGAATCCATTTCACTCTATACTTTCCTGTAGAGTGAAATGCATTCCTTAAACTAACCCTTTACTTCTGGTTACCTGACAGGAAAGATTCAACCTTTTTTTTTGTATCCAAAAATAATCTTTAGTAGAACAAATGACTTGCAGACCCAAATCATCACACTACCACCACCATTCTTTACGATACTATCGTGTCCTGTCAACATTAAATTGCAGCTTTTTTTTTTGTGTGCTGTCAGTTTTTGATCTGCTATTCAATACTGTAACACATCTAGGAAGAGTTTGATTGACAACAGTTTTATAGTTCATTTTTCAACATGACAATGATCCCAAACACACTGCCAGTTCATTAAAAGCACACCTGGACAGGAAAAACATACATTAAATTGGCCTCCCCAGAGCGCTGACCTCAACATTATTCAAGCAGTGTGGATTCATCTCGACAGAGAACAAAAGGCAGCCAAGATCCAAAGAAGTTCTTCAAGAAGAACCCTGGAGAACTACCCCAGAGCGTTCAGGCTATGCTGAAGAATAAAGGTGGTCATACCACATGTTGAAACTTATTAAAATTACTTTCGCTTTATGTACTGTATCTGTATGTTTCCACATAATTCAACAAATTATTGCACCTATTTTCCATTTTCTGGGGAAAACATAAAGAAGTGAGTTATCATTTAACTTTAAAGTGTAATAAAATTATTAAAAGAAATGTCTCCTTGTTCCAAAAGGTGATAATGTAACAGCTGCCTGTGTAACAGATTTTATATAAGTCTACATGTCACTGTGACATTCACGCTCCTGCTATTCTCCATCAGTAAGGATAGCTGTGTTACATTAGACGGGATAAGCTATTGATCCCTGTCCTGCACTCTGCTGCTGGGAATGCTCCCGGAAGAGTGTACTGTACATCCAACCCCCACCAACTGCTTTTCTGTGCATCTCTCCATCTCCTCTCTCTCTCTCTCTCTCTCTCTCTCTTTCTCTCTCTCCCTCCGTATGCTTAGCTTATCTCTTTTGTTTTCCTCAATAAGGTTCCTGCAATGCATTAAAATCAGGGGACTTACTTGGGCCGACTGAATGCAAGGTAAGAAAAGAAATGTGCTGGTGCTGTGCATGCCTGCTGCTGCTGCTGCTGCTCAGACATTATGCTGCAACACATTATGCAGTGTCATGATGCAGCAACGCATACGAATCGATAAGCAGGCTCTTCTCTTTATTTTTTACAGAGTTAAAACATTTCAGGGGTGGAGCCACACTGGTGATTTCATTGAATGGTTTAAACTTGCTTTCTAAGAGGAAATGCAGTAACAAAGGAATAAGGAAAAGGTATAATTTGCTTTTTAATTATGCCTTGGAGTCTGTGCGGTATTTGGAGACACTAAGGGTGTAATGTGCAGTGTTTTCCTCTTCTTACTTGTAGACCTTTGAGGTATCTGTTGATGCTTTGGCTGGTTAGAAGTTTTATTATCCTATCCTGAGTCTGTCCACCTGTTACACAGTGAGGTGCTAATTTACCTGAAACAGGGCAGATTACAGGCTTTACGGCCTGCTGCATACGTGTGTGTGCATGTGCGTGTGTGACCATGGCGTGTGTGTCTTTTCACATCGTTTACGTCACAGCTGTTGTGAGTCAGCTCCTCTCTTCCTTTCCTGAGTCACTCATCCAGTGGTTGCTTGGTTACTGCAGAGCGGTGAAAGTTTCCTATTGCGTCTTTGTCTCCGTGGACGGATGGGCTTCGATATTTATTCAGGCTCAGGAGTGAGTGGTCAAATAACGTACGTGTTTGTGTGCATGCATGCATCTGCGGTCGCTGCTTCAGTCGACGGGCAAAGGCTGACAAATCAGTTTCAGCACATCCTGTTATTGAGAGACACTGAATGGATGTCTGAGTACCTCAACTGAACCCTTAATAAGCTGACACTGCCAAGGAGTTGTATTTAGAGGAGACACACGAGGGAATCCTGATTAGAAAAATCCTGCACGTCATTTTTGGTCATATTTTTAAAAATTGCGACAGGTTCCATCCTCGCACCAGATAGGCGGTGCACACCGTTAACATCCAAGTGCTCTTTTAAAAGGTAATTTGGGCCTGAGCATTGAAAGCTTAATTCTAAGTGGCATGTGCCATTGACACAGTTAGCTGGGAGGTGATAAAACTGTGGAGATTGGTGACATATTAAAGGAAAAACCAATATTAGGTGTGCCAACATGACCCCCAAAACAGCCTCAATGTTCCTTGCAATTGATTTTCTTTGTTTCAGGAAGGACGGAGCACCATTCTTCCATAGAATAATATGCCACCAGTTGGTGTTTAAGTGATGGTGGTGGTGGAAAGCTGGCTAAAAACCCTGTCATGGGTGTTCATTTTGGTCGAGATCTGGTGACTTTGAACATGTGGTTCACATAATTTTCATACTCATCCGTTGTTCCATGCTTCTCCAACCCTACTGCAGTGACAGTCCAATGTTGTTACATGAGGTGTAAATAAAAGGCATGTCTGTCGTAGCTTAGCCCTCACACCAATTCCTGCAGATGAACTTGCTGCATGAATGGGGGGGCTTTCTTGCAAAAATACTCGCACTTTGCAAGGGTAAATATTCAGTATTTAAATCAATGCACCACCCCAATTAGATGCTATGGAAGGGTGTAAAATCTTCAAATAGGACAGAAATATTTCATCCTCAAGATAGTAAATCGCTTTATGATCATTTGCAGTGGCCCAACCCCCTAATATTGCAAGTTGAACTCAGACATGCCATTAAAATGCCCTCAAAACACAAAAAAGGGATTGAACTCCCTCACTTAGGGAGTCATAAATTCAAGTTTCCTTCTTTCATTAGTCACATGCCTGCATTTTTAATAGTGTATGCTAAATGTACAAATAAATCTTTCCACTCCCAACTACCATTTCACTGTATGCATTTTAAGATTTGTTTCAGAGGTAAATGCTACTTAAACCTGTAAACATTGGCGTAAGTGGAACAAACAAATATTGGCACTCTAAAAGCTCTAAAATCAGTTTGGCTGCAAGACTTTAATAACTGAGCAAACAGTAAAATTATATTCTATATGTATTGGGGTTTTTTTTATCCTAACTGTAACATAGTTACTGTATTGGCTCACGTAATGAATTTTATTTTATTATATCTTGTATTATCTCTGTATTTATTGAAGTATTTGCCAGTCTTTGAATATGCTAATAGCACAAACATCACCACGACAACAGCAAGGCAAGAAACACATGTAGGCGGTCAGACAGTAGGTTAGTGCGTTAATTAGTTTGTGGTGAAGCTGTTTGAGTCACTGTGAATCATTCATACAGGGATGAAGAGCTTCATTTGTGGATGTCCTCGGGTCAGATGATACAGGATGACGAAGAGGGACTACCAGTCACCTGCTTCTGTTTTCAAAGAGGCGGTTCATCCTGCAAAGAGCAGAGGAGCACTGACTGCAGATCAAGATTGATAACAACCTCATCATCCTTCTCCCTCTGTCGCCAGTGCCGATGGATCAAGCAACCAGTGTTAGCTTTGCTTGATTTTTTGGATACGGATTCCCCAAAAGAGGCCACTTGGTGAAGACTTTAAATGTGTGGGACACTTTCAGTTTTATCACAAAGAATTCAAATATGGCAGCCCGCCAAGATCCCCACAATAAGTTTATCAGTTTCAGCGATGACTGTATGCCAGCACAACTTTTTAGTGACATTTACCCCCTGCAGAATCGCAATGCTTTTTGTGGGAATAGTGATCGTCTTATCGATGATAACGACAATACGACAGCTTTGAAAAGCTCCACTGCCCAGTGGCCCTTCTGTCCAATCACAAACTCTGAGAATGACCAAAGGGAAAATGTTGACGGGCTCAATTTAAATACTGCCAACCATAAAAGACTTCCAACATCCTCTCAAAAGTACAATCATCCAGGAGAATCATGCCGACGGGACAGGAAAGTGAAAATAAGGAAGAGTGTGTCTTTTGATGATGATGTCATTGTTTACCTGTTTGATCAGGTACTGATTTCCTGTTCTACTTTAACCTTTAGTTTATTAAATTATGAGGCTTTTAATCTTTTTGTAGCCAATAATATGTTTCTTTTTTCTTTTTTCTTAGGAGAGTCCAACTCTAGAGATGCACTTCGAGCCTTACACATCTCTGATAAGCAGCTATTCCAACAACCTGCCAGGTGTCACATTAGAAGACAATGGTAATGTCTTCAAGAATTACACAAGTGATTTGTAAGCTGTATGCCATTATTTAGAAAAAGAGCAAAATACACACTGTAACAGAGACAATTATGAAACTTTTCCATAACACATTAATTTCAGTTGGGACGAATTTATTTCCATCTGCAGTTATTTATATTTAGTAGTATCATCGTGTAAAGGCTGAGGCAGAGAGAACAGTGCAATACCTCGCTATTGCCGGCTTCTATAGCAATAATATCGGTGTCGGCATGCAAAGAAGGATCTGGGCTCAAGGTGGGTTGCAGAGGAGGCTGTAGAAAAGCTGGGGTACGTGACAGTTACCAATTTGACGGAGAGAAGGGTATCAGGTACGCCATCAGTTTGACTGCAGTAATGCTACATTAAATTATTGTGTTTTTTAGTTACTTTACGTTACTTTTTCCGTTTTATTTACAGAGAGAAGGAATAATGAGCTCATACAATATGATGGTCAACTGTCTAACAATACAAAACACACTGAATTAATTGTACAAAGTTATCACCATCATCAACAGCAGTACAATTCTAAATAATATTTGACAGTGTTGTTAACAGTCTTCATCTCACTTCTATTAAACAAAAAACGAGATCATGGGTTGAATCATGCACTGCGGGATATCACACAGTTGTCACTGTCGATAATTATGCATGCGGTTGGTTTTGCGTGCAGCCTTCGAATGGGAGGATGACTTCTTGGCTTTGGAGAAGAGCTGCCAGAGGCACTCTCATCCCTGCAGCCTACTGCAAACACACAAGCGGATCGCCCAGTCCAAACCAGAGAGCGGCTGTCTACCCCAAACCTGCCTTTTCCTAACCTATGTCACTGAGTCAGACCTGGAGTAAGATAAGGGTGAGTGACAGACAAATGCACACACGTACTGAGGTACATGTGGGGATTTTTACGACACGTGGTAAAGCAAAGACAGCCTTCCTATCAGAATGCCTGCCTTCAGCCTACGGCCATCTCACTGTCACCGTGGCCTAATGTGACATCCACACTTGTTTTTCTTTCAGAGAGCCAGCCTTGGCCTAATGGAAAAACTGACTAATCGTCCAGATCTCTCCTCTTCACCCTAACTCATCTCCTACCCGCCCTCCCCCTTTTATGATGACTCAGGGATTTTAATAGCTTTTTTTTTTCACTCTGTCTTTGCTCCAAATAGATTCAGCGCACTTGCCGCTCATGACCTCACGGCAAAGCAGGACTCTCTGACAGCGCATTCAGTTTTCACAGTTGTTGGTATGACAAGATTACTGCCCATGATGTCAAATAACGGCAAATAAGAGTTGCATAAGAGTGCTGGTGCATTTCCAGCTGCAAACTGCTTTGGAAGCTACTCTTTATGCCAGGTTGCGTCCTTGGACCTGATGTAGGAAACAGAAGCACGGCTGCTCAAACTTATGTGAGCCTAACAGACTCCTGTGTGCTTCTGCAGTCGCACTTTATCTTTAAATTGTTGTAATTTTCAGGCTAATCGTGGTGTTGAAGAAAATATGTTGTTTATATGGTTTGTTTTGCTCAAACAGAGCATGCTTGTGGGGGCCCTGTTTGCTCGCCTCATTACTGAAGTGTATTGAGCTCAGAATATATCAGCAGCTGTGGTAAAATAAACAGTGTGAGCCTTAGGGCCAATGGAGGCAGAAACTGTGCACACTAAAACGCAAAGATAATATTTCCACAGAGGCAACTTCAGCAAGGTTTGGTTGATTAGATACAATGTACCTGAGGAGGGAAGGAAACCTGGCAGGACCTGTCTTACTCTTCACAAGCACACACACACAGACACACACACACACCTCTTCAGAAAACTTCAAAATAAATCACATTAACTTATTAGAGACTTATAGTAACCTTAAACCAAATGTCCTCCTAAACGTCCTTTAATGATTGACATTATGTGGACTTTTAGGGCTTTTGTCCATATAAGGCAGGCGAGTCCCCACTGTGTGACTGTGTAAATAGCTTTATGTTCCCACAACACGAGTAATACAAGTACACAAACACAAACACACAAAAGCTGCTCAAGGGCATCAAACCCTGAAGTGTTTGCTTCTAAAAGCTGGGAGCTTCACACCTGCAACTTTACTGTGTCTGTGACATCCCAACACTGTGCTAATGTTGCTAATGCTCAGACTAAGAGGTTTGGAGAAAAGGTTAAAGAGGCGCGGCTGAGATGGTTTGGGCATGTGCGGAGGAGAGACAGTGGATATATTGGACAATAGATGTTGAAGACGGAGCTGCCAGGCAGGAGGAAAGGAGGAAGACCTCAGAGAAGATTCATGGATGGAGTAAAAGAAGACAAGCAGTGGGATGAAGTGGCTAAACAGGATGATAGAAACAGAGTGAGATGGAGGCTGATGATCCAGTGTGGTGACTCCTAAAGAGAGAAACCAAAATAATAAGAAACCCATTAGCCATAAACTTGTTGAAATAGAAAAAATGTATTGGCCAACTGCCATGAAGCTGAACTTTCTAGTCTTAAAAGTCAAAAACATAAAGTCTTGTAGGTTTGTTTTGATGGCAAGTCAGGCGTGACTCCTGTGGTTTCTAAAAGATAGATGGATACTGTAGAAGTCTATGACAAAACAGATTGTGTTCTCCATCACTAGTTTCAGACCTCCCCTAATCAAACGTGATGTTAAACAAATGCAGTCACTAATGAACGGTCAGAATACCTCACTGCAGTGACAACTCCCTGTCTGTTTTTGTAGTCTTGCTAGCACAGTATAAGGTAATCCTAACTGCCAACGCCTGTATTAGGCTGCCAAGTTAAACAGTTGGATTACTGCAGATCACATTTCCATGCGAGGAAGGAGCGTGTTAATAATTGCGGTTTTTCTGCTGTTCTTTTATGGCATGTTTTTAAATAATGTGTGTGGTTTTCTGTGTGTGTGTTTTTTTTTTAGTTTTCTAGTGGCCTGAGGCTGTCCATCAGAAAAAAATGTAATGCAAAAAGCTCAAAGAGTTTGTCTGTTGAAAAGCAAATATTGGAGCAAAGTTTAAATGAGGCCTACATTCAGCTGTAGCCTGGAGGACTGTATTCAAATGAAGCAGCAGAAGGTGATAAGCCACAATGGAAAATATGTTAACTGTTTGGATGAACTAACTTTACTACAGTTGTCTTAAAGGTAAGAGCACCTCTGCAGTTTAGCAGCAAAAGAAGGTTTACTTACATTCAGCTGAATGAATAAAAAGTATTTCACAGTTTGAAATGCTGCTGCTGAGCATGTTATCAGCACATCAGTATGGAAAAAAGAGCAGTTTCTGTAAAGGTTTAAAAATATTAGACAACCAATAATTATGCCATTCAATTCAAACACTGAAAACTGATGATATTGCCTTAATTGTTTTTTTTTACAAAATGAAATACAGTAAATTGAAATTCCTCCAGTTACATTAATTAGCCAGTAATTCCTTAAAATTTTACTTGTCACCTGCAAAATGGCTACAATTTCTAGGAATGGGAAGCAGGAAACGCAAAAACTAACCAAACTAACACTTGAAAGGGTTTCAGTTGAATATTTCTTTCATATATGAACTATGGCACACAAATTTTCATTGTTCTCATAATCTATGCAAATTTCAGCTATCAGCTGGAACTTGTGAATGGTAAGTACGCATATCCAAGTACTGAAATTATTTAGTTACCATTTTATAAAAGTAATCCACGTGTTTCACTTTTTGAACTGAACTGAACCGTGTTTTGACTGCTACGTTTGCTTTTTCTCAAATGAACAGTTGCACTGATATTAAAGGACACCAGCGTGCGGAATACTTAGATCTGTCTCCCTAACCATGTTAATTTAAGATGATCGCTGGATTTGAATACTGTTTCCACCGCCGACGACTATTAAGTATCGTTGAAAACATTGGTGGGAGCCAAAGCGAATCTGCACTTCTGCTCTCATACTAAACACCTCAAATAAATCCGACATTTAAAAAAAATTAATATAAATTTAAAAAAGTCCTACTATAAATGTAAATCGTGTGTAACTCTTGCACATCTGTGACTTTCTGCAGCAACAGCAGCAGGTTTTTGGAAGGTTTGGGGTTGAGGGCGGAGCTAGCGGGGAAGGGGCTGTCTCTCTGATTGGCTGAACAGCGCGACGTGTACATCTGTTAGCAACAGGTAGCCGTTCACATGTGACAGTTATCTGTGAGCCTCTCGCTGATGTGCTGCTCTCGCTCTCCCTCCCTCCCACTGCTCCTTTAATTGACTTTATGGCGCTGATCATGGTCGGCTGCATGCTGACGCCTTTTCTGTAAAAAGAAACAGGAGCGAGAATATTAGTGTAACTTCCCAGGTAAGCCTTTAAGTTCCCTTCCATTTGTGTTGTGAGTGAATTTGACTTGTGCCTGCTCATCTTCATATCGGTTACAGCACTGCCGTTAGTGTGATTAAGCTGAGGTTAGGGAAATAATGACGACGATGATGGAGAAATACCCGTAGTTTTTTTTTTATTTTTTTTATTGTGCGTACTTATCTATGTAAAACAGCTTTATCTGACAGCGTGTGATAGTATAGTTTAAACTGTCACTGTTTGTAAATTCACATTTAAAGCTATTGAATATGTAATAATAATAATAGAGATTTTAGACTTTAGGAGCTGATGGTTTAGTCTTAATATGTGAAGCCAAACCAAGAAGTGAGTTAAAGTGAAGTTAAAGAGCTTTATAAAACTTTCTAGCTTTGTAAAACCAAGGAGCTGGTGGTAGACTTCCGCAGGCACAAACATCCTCCACTGCAACCACTAAACATCCAAGGTATGGATATTGAGGCTGTGGACAGCTACAGGTACCTTGGTGTTTATCTGAACAATAAACTGGACTGGACTCATAATTCAGACGCCCTCTACAGGAAAGGACAGAGCAGGCTGTACCTACTGCGGAGACTCAGGTCTTTTGGAGTGAAGGGCCCACTCCTGAAGACCTTCTATGACTCTGTTGTGGCCTCTGCCATTTTTTATGGTGTGGTCTGCTGGGGCAGCAGCATCTCTGCTGGGGACAGAAAGAGACTGAACAGGCTGATCCGAAGGGCCAGCTCTGTTCTAGGATGCTCTCTGGACCCAGTGGAGGTGGTGAGTGACAGAAGAATGGTGGCTAAGCTG
>VUQR01018000.1:9866-22827 GCA_015108515.1 Hemichromis elongatus | reverse complement strand
ACCTGTGTCTCCATCACCTGTTCAGCTCTGATGGTTCAGTAAGGACATCTCCTGGTTTCACCTTCATGTTTCCCTCTCACCACATATCCAAACTGATATCATGATCAGCAGCTTTTAGGGCTGTGGCTCCAGCAAACATCAGCTGATACGAGGAAGTAATAGTAAATCAATTCTAACAACAGCTTATCAAGCTTAAACGTGCTGCTGTTGTTAAGCGCGACATCCGCTAGTTTCCTCTTTCTGGCACAAAGTGGGCGATAAACAAACAAGAGAGACGATCAGCTGATCATTGATCAGTTTCTGATTGACTAACCCAAACTCTGAATATTTCCCGCATAAAAGACTAAAATTGATGGTGATTTAAACCTTTAGCTGGGATCAAATGTACGGTTTGCGTTATGGTGCTTATCACATGCTCCATTGTTTGGACTTTAGCAAACATGGCCGGATTGTATTAAAGGCACTGGAAAAGTCAAGAAACAGGATCGTGACCGTGGCTTTCCCCTGTCCAGGGGTGAGTGGGCTCTGTGTTGTGTTAGTTTAAAAGTTTTATGTTAAGAATGGATTAAAATGAAGATTGTCACTGGACTCGTTTTATTTACAGGTATTTGTAACATGTACGAACATAACGCTCACTTTGAACAATTTTAAATGCATATAATTTAATGAGAAAATAAAGTAAACAACAATAAGGATAAAACAAGAGTATTTACAACACATCAACAACAATCAGGCCTGAGATCCTCCTGGTGACAACCACGGTCCAGGACCGGGACCCTCAGCTTACTCCTGCAGTACGAGGGTCTGCTTAAGGAAAAGGGGGAGAGCAACACCAACAGTTTGAGTAGAAAGATGTGATTTCATTTATTTTAACAGATCAAAGTATTATTCTGATAATTAAGCTTAGGTAAAATATACTAATGCACGGTGGAAAGACCTCATCTGTGCAGCTGAGCTTTTCTGTGAACTCAAAAATAATCCTGTTTCCAGCTTCGTGACATTTTTACAGCCCGTCTGTGCACACAAATAAGTTACAGGATCAAATGAATGAATAATAGAAAATAAACAGAAATATAAAATGTTCTTCTATAAGTTTCAAAGACATTTAGTTTACATATTTTATATACTACAGTATATGTACCAGCAATCACTCAGTCACTAGAATGATCCATGAAACTAGTCATTGCTAGAAGTCATTCCTAAATGTGTGTAGATTAAAGAAAATGATTTTACCTGGATGTGATTGGCTCTGATGAGCCTAAGGACCCGCCCTACATGGAGCTGGTGGTTCGGGTCCTTCGACGCATGCGACCCCTGAATTTGGACAAAAACTTTACTGATCCGCGTCCTGCTCCTGGAACACCCAGTTTCAAGCGATGTCACAGTGATGTCATCAGTCCCTATCCGCGTTCCCCAGATGAAGGGTGTGTCCTCACCAGCAGCAGTACAAAGGAAGTTTATCATCAGGGACCAGCCTCGTTTCCAATCCTTCGTCACTGGTTGTCAAGCTATGAGCTGTTCATGTGTTAGTATAAATAAAGTTTCAGGTTGAGCTCCAAATGACACCTGGGGACTCACACTGGTTTCAGTTCCAGCTGATCAGCTGACACAGGTACGTGTTCCTCTCTCGGGTGTAGAGGAGTGTGCAGCAAAATCAAACGTAACAGCCAATCAGAGCTCTACCAACATGTCATCAAACACAGTTACACCTGGAAGCCACGGGTACGTTACAGTGATGTCACAGACACAGTGATGATGTCAGAAAACTTTATTACTGTAGAGAATCACAGCAGGAAAAAAGTGATGACATCACAGCTATGTGATAAAGCCCACCCCCCACACGCCTTACACGAGAGCTGCAATAGAAAGCACCAATCGCTGACCAGGGTCACGTGACCAGCCTGCATGGCTTCTTCAAACAAAGCACTCTGGGAAACGGAGTCCCTCCTCTTATGCCCACAAACGCCGTTACAGGCCAGAGCGGACGCTCTGTGATGTCAGCAGCTTTTAGAAAAACAAACGTGGTTAAAGGAAGTGACATCAGTCGTATTATAAAATAAAGGCTAATTTATGTTTAAAACAAACCCCATATTGTCCCTCACATCTCTTCCAGGACAGGTGAAACACTTGCAGCTCTAAATGCTGATTATTGATTAGTGACCGATCGGTTATTGATTAGAAGCTGAAATATCTCGCCACAGCCTCTGCAGCCATATGAACTTTGACCCAATGAAACCGCTGTTTCCTGCCACGTTAATCCACGCTCGCTACTGAGGGGCGGGGCCAGCTACATCTGATAGGTGCTTCAGGCTGTTGCTGACTGGCGGTCAATGGTGGGCGGCGGCACTGAAAGATGATGTCACAGAAAGGAGAAAAAGGCGTCAACGACGACGGTTAGATGAGATTGTGTGCGCTGATCACCGATGAAGTGACTCCAGAAGAATCGTCGTCGTCACATCTGCAGGACACACAGGTGAGATAGGCAGAGCCATACACACACACACACACACACACACACACGCTGCAGGTGACTCACCTGTACGGGAGCTCTATGCAGCCACTTCTCTTTGTCTCCACCCACCTTCATGCACGAGAACAGGTCACACATGGTGGGCAGCGCCACAGTGAGGCGTTCCTAAACGGGCAACAAGAAGCAGTGAGGAAGCAACCAAAGCGCGTGTTGAGCTCCAGCTGCCCTCACCGGAGCTCATACCTGAGATCAGTCATCGATCGTCCCGACAACGAATCACAACATTTTAACATTTTCTGTAAAGTCTGTGAATCTCGGGCAACTTGACGTGCGTGAAGCGTTTCCAGCTGGGTGTCGTGCACCTGGAGTCCAAGGTTTCATCTGATGCATAAAACTTCATTTTTAAACATTAGTTTGAACAGTCGCCATTTTCTTGTGCGTATTTATGACACGGCGTGCTGCGAGGAAAAGCCCGCTCTAACATATAACCCTGACGGCTCTTTTTAGCTTCTCATTGTAAACACTGCATACTCTCACGTGATTTAGTTCATTTTGAAAAGTCTCAACAGGATCTTGAGCTTTATTGTGAAAGGTTTATGTGGTAATGAACAAGCCGACGGCGGAGCCACACGATGCTTTTACCGTCATCGGTGCTAACGCATAAAAACAAAGAGAGAAAATTGATACAGCCGCTGCAGTGAGCATCAAAACCATGAAAAATGTCGCCGTAAACAGTTTACTGTGCGCCACCATGAAACAAACGTTTTCATATGGTCATCCGATATATGTCGCCCTACCTGAGCTTGGCTCCTCTTCCTCAGCAGCCACTTATCCTCCTCCTCCTCCTGGGGCAGCGCTACGGATTCAGGTGCCGGGCTCTTCCGTGGAAACAGCCACAGGTCTGCCTCTAGGGGGCTCTGGAAGAGAGAGCAGGAGGAGCTGCTCTCCTCTCGGCTTGCCTTCTCCTCCTCAGCTGCCACCCAGCCGGAGAGCGAGGAGGTGAAAGCCTGCAGAGGAGACCTGGAGGGGGTGGAGCCAGTGCTGGGGTGGAGCCACGCCTCCAGGATGGCCTGAACCTGTGAATGCATTGAATAATTAATCACCCAATTCTTCCTGAAGTGTCACAGCAGCAGAGCTGACTGATCGCTCTCACCTTTTCTTCCTGCTCTTGGTGGAAGGCTGTGGGCGGGGCGTTCTTGACAGTGGGCGGGGTGTTCTTGGGGACACCATTCTTGTCACAATCCTCCTGCTGCAGCAGCCAGCGGCTCAGCGCCTCCTTGCCGCAGTTCTCCTCACAGACGCAGGCCGAGTAGGTGGAGCACAGCTCGTTGGCGCGGCAGGTCTGTGGCGTCGGGGACGTCTTCTGCAGCCACATCTCCAGAGACGCTGCCATCGACACAGGTGGGGGGGAAGTGGGCAAGGTGGCTCCCGGGGTAGGCGGGGTCTTCAGACATTTGAGCTGGCCGAGGTTTTCGATCTCCACAGCACTGATGGTCTGACAACATGACGAGCAGTCGCCGGTTGAACGGCTTGCAGGCGACAGCCAGTCATCGAATGACCAACTTTCCTCAAATGGCTTGAAGACACGCTGCCAGCGTTCGGCGTCCGACATGGTCTCCATGGCAGCAGTAGGCAGGGTAACAAGCCAGTCGTTCAGCTCCTCCTCCTCAGCAGCGGCACACAGCTCCATTTCATCGATCTTCTCGATGGAGAAGGAGGAACTACAGCTGCTGACGCTTCTCTCCCGGTTGTGGGAGTGGTCTTGGAAAAGCCACGCCTCCAAGTCCCTGAGCTGACCCCAGGCCTTCATGAAGTCCATGGAGGCCATCACAGAACAGGAAGTCTGCTACAGAAACAGGAAGTAAATCAGATGAGAGGCACAGCCGGAGGTCAGAGGCCGGGGTTTACAGCAGGCTCTTCGTAAACACACCTTAGCACTCACCTTACTCTCCTTTTGTGACAGCAGCCAATCCTGTGGGTTCATGCTAGACTGATAGCCAATGGGGGCGCAGCTGTTGGCGGGTCGAGATTCTAGCAGCCAATCGCTCAGAGGGGAGGGCTCGCCCATCTGCAGAGAGGGAGAAGGGAAAGCCATCAGCGTTACCTCACCTTCATCGCTATCGCCATCTCCACCAGGACACAACTTACCTGCTTCTTCGCTGTAATTGGACATCTCTCCACCTCAGGTCTCTGGTGGGTGGAGCTCTTAGAGGACATACCCTCCACCAGCTGTAAACATGTAAGGGAGAAAACACACCTGAAACATCCACTGACAATAGTCTGTGTACGTTACCTGTGTGTGTGTTAGTTACCTGGGCACTGATGCTGCCAAATGAGGTGATGGCCTGCTTCAGAGAGCGAGTGTCAGCATGGAAACTCATCTCAGGTGTTTCCTCTGGAGTCAGACTCAGAGAGGACAACCTGCGCACACACAGGAGAAGAAAAAATCACCCGGCTGCACCACACCTGACACACCTACCTGCCTACAGGTGTGAGTCTACAGGTAAAATTAGCTCAGTTAGAAATCCGATTACATCCACCTTCAGCACAGGTGTAATCAGATTACACAGTGGATTTCTGACTGCATGTCTGAACTGAGTGTGTGCAGACAGGGACAGCTACGCTAACAGGTGAGAGCAGCAGCAAGGAGAACAGACCGCTCAGGTGTGAATGCGCCCACACGTATCCTACAGAACGTGTGGACGTATGTTTGAGTGTGTGTGTGTGTGTGTGTGTGTGCATACTTCTCCATGCAGCTGGTCAGCTGGTTGTTTAGGTCGTTGCTGCTGCAGTTCTGCAGCTGGTGGGCAAGTATGTCAAACTGACCACGGAGCTGCAGCACAGACACAGCACAGGTAAGCAGACAGGTAAACAAACAGTCAGCACAGATAAACGGGCCCCGCCCCCCAGTTACCCGGTGCAGCTGGTGCAGCTGCTGCTGCAGAGTTTCTGTCTTCACTTGTTCGAGCAGCTCGATCTGACCCAACAGCCACACCTCCCTGCAGCGCAGCACCTCCTGCTGACGGCTCACGCAGCTCTGCAACTCCGAGCGCACCTGAGAGAACGCACAGGTGAAATGTGTAAAGGAACACCTGAACGTCAAACGCTCAGTAACCAGACACAGTCTTCCACAACCAACCAACAGGCACTCATTTCTGCATCTTACACTCATTTTAAACCACGTGACCTCTGCAGGTGGGAGGGAGGCGGAGCTTGCAGGCTCTGATCCATTTGCTCCACTAACTGCAAATTTGACCAGAAGTCTCCACTGACGATCAGACAGGTTAGTGAGTCAGAGCGAGTCATTTCTCCTTAGGTAATAGGTCAGAGTGTGTGACAGTTCAGATGTATACCTGTCCAGTAAAAACAGGTGAACAAAGACATCTGAGGCTGTGAGGTTTAGACTGCTGCAGGCCAATCAGACGCCTCTGTTCCCACAGCGACAGTGAGCTCAGCCGTCAGAGCTGGAGACAGATCCTGCCTATCGCTTTAAAACACTGACGATGACGTGAAGCATTGCAGCACTGCGAGCAGTCATGTGATCACAGAGTGTAAACAAAGCTTTGCATTATTAATTTTGTTTTGTTTTTGACACGGACATGGAGACGCATACACCCCCGTCACGCAAGCTCCACCTTCCTGTGGAGGTGGATCAGCTGACAGGTTGAAGTAAAACAGTTTGTCCTGTTGTTTCTGCTGCTCAGTTTAAATAAAATTTATCTCACAAAAAAACAAAACAAAAACCATCCAAGAACTGAGATCAATCCAACACCGATACTGAAGCTGTGAGTACCTGACCAATGATCATGGAAGCACACCTGAGCAGGAGCATGAAGTTCTACCTGGAGATAAAGTATGAAATCCAGCAGGTCGCACCTCACTGCTCTCACCTCCTCTGAGCTGCTCTCACCTCCTCTGAGCTGCTCTCACCTCCTCTGCAGGCTTTATAACCCGCCTCGCCCTGACCCTCCTCTTCCTCTCCCTCACCTGTGTCTCAGCTGCAGACAAAGGTAGGATTTCAGGTGGTTTCAGCCACACTGAGTCAGCAGTTATAAAGATGATAATGGCGGCATGATGGCTAACTGTGATTGGCCGGTCTAAACAGGTAAATCCTCAGGTGTTTAAAGCTCTTGTGATTCATGGTTTGATATGAAAAACAGGGGGTGTGGCACAGAGCCAGGTGAGTGGTTGCAGCAGTTTAACAAAACAAGGGTTTCACCATAAGATGATCTTGGTGTCACTAAAGTTTCAAACAGCCTCTGTTTGGTGTCAGTTTCTCCAGTAACTAACACCCTGATCAGGACAGCAGGTCGTAAACATGTGACCCCATCCAGGTGACGCCATTGGGTCAGCGAGGAGCTTCCTGTGAGTCAGCTGACCTGCACTTCCTCCCATCTGCAGCTCGGCAGGTGACCTTTTTACAAACTCACGTGTGTTTATCAGCAGCTCGGTTATTGATACAGATCAATTGTCCTAATCACTTACTGACCATTTGCGCACAAACTTTATTGATCGACTGATCAGGAATCGTTTGGTTCAGTCTGCTGACACGGTTCCTGTCTCGTGGCGTGTCAAACACATTTGCGTCGTTACCACCTGATCTGCTGTAAAGGGATCTTCCTGTTCTTGCTTTAAAATAAATACCTTGGCTTGACTCCATTGGTCACGTGAAACATTAGGTTATCGTGCCCTAAGCACTTCCTGTTCAGAGAGGAGGCGCTCACCTCTCTGGCGTTCTCCTTCAGCTGCTGCTCCGCCTTCATCACGGCGCCGATGGCGTCCTCCAGCTGATCCTGGGCCTGCTGGCACTGCTTCAGGCTGCTCGCCGCCATTGCCTCCGACAACATCCTGGACAGGAAACGGATAGTGGAGACAACACGGTGATTTCACTGAAACTGAAACCTCTGAATTTAAAGCGTGCTCAGGATTACACATTCCTAATAATAATAATAACAAAAATAATAACTTTATTCATAAAGTGCTTTCAAACAAGATGCTGTACAGCTATTTGAAAATAGAGATAAATAAATAAAAGCGATACAGTTAAAAACATAATAAAGGTTAAAAATGTTAAAATTTCTGTCATTTTGTTTTAGGACCGGGTGAACAAGCGGGTCTTCAACTTGGCTGTAAAAGCCTCCACAGAGCACGCCTGCCTGATATCTGGAAGGAAGTCGTTCCACACCTCGCTTTATTTTTACACCATCATCATCCTTGTGTGCGACCTCAACGCGCCCTCAGGGGGTAAGAATAGCCGCAGCGGTCAGACAGCGAGCTCTGCGGCTCCTCTGAGTCACTCACACAACGAGCGAGTAAATCTCACCACAGCAGGGCCTCCCGTTCAATCAGCTGTTGGTGACGCTGCACCGCTGTGTTTCGTGATTAGTCAGAGGGTCGCCACAGACCAAGTACACTAACCAGTCACTAGTACACACACACACTGAAGACAGTAAAGTACTTTAAACAGCCCGATGAAGTACTTTGCAGGAATATTCTGGAAGGATTAGTATAAATTACATGTATTACTGAGCACATGCAGAAACTCTCCACAGTGAACTATTGATCGGCTGTCTGAGGGGGCGTGGTCTCAGGGTGCAGCACCGTCTCAGTATCAGCAGTAAACAGGCGCTTGCTAGCAGCTGATAACCCTGTGTGACCTTTGATCCCAGCTCAACTCTCACCCACTTCCTGTGTGATAATCAGCAGAGCACAGGCTAACAGCTGGTATTGATCGCCGTTAACTTTCCCATCACAACACGTCTGACCTTCATATGTAAACTCATTTAGATATTAAAAGCTGAAGGAAACACACCAGATCAAATTCTGTGTAATGATGTGTAACACCTGTGGGTTACCTGACTGACATTATGATATAAAACCGGTTACATCCAGACTTTATTTACGACCTGACAGGTGAATGAAAGCAGAATGGAGGCAGGTTGGTGAGACGGACTATTTCCTGATATTTACCATCAATAACGACTGAAGGTTGAGGAGGCGAGCTGTAATTTTAGGGCAGTGCTGGAATTCATTTCTTTGTCTGCAGAAACAAAAACCCCTGAGGAAGTTTCTGGTATTTCCCAAGAACTAAATGTTACCTTTAAACACACTACCTAGTCTCACTTCCTCTACTGTAAATCAGCTGCGTGCCAGGTGAGTTAAACCCCTGAGCCTGCAGGTGCCGCCCTGAATTGATGGATCAGTGAATTCAGCCATTGTACTGACACACTGTCACCAGTCAAAGTAAAACTTAATGATTGAATTTGCAGCGTCGGCGCTCCTGCAGGCTGTACATACAACAGCAGCACCGACAGGGCCTCCTGCTGCGTTCAGCGTCATTCACTTGCTTTAGGAGCAACAACCACTAAAATGTCAACAAGGGAAGTTTTCCTGCTTTTCTTTGTCATCTGTCACATAAACAAAACTGGCACGCAGTTAAATGGCGGCTGAAGGAACATTACTCTCCGTCAGTCCGTCTCTTCCGGTCCCTGTTTCATAACCACCGCCTCCGGCATAGTGGGAGATAGTCGGTAAACCAAGGAACTTTTACCTGGTGCTGGCTCAGTGTCTGTGAAACTGCAGGGGGAAGAGCTCCGTGTCAGCCGCTGGAAGTCTCGCTCAGAGCCGGCGTTTCTGGTGTTTTCCTCCACAGCTCACGGGAGGAGGAGCAACAGCAGCCATTAATGCCTGCCACCCGGCACGTACGCACTCGGCCAGCGAGTCGGCGCGGGGCTTAGAGGTGGAGCCAGGGGAACTGGGAGGGGCGTGGTTTACAAAGATCAGTCTTACCCAGGGTAACCATTAGCTGAGGGCGGGGCTAGCAAAGGGTCCCCTCTACGTGCCCGGAGCAGAGAGGGGCCGGCCGGGGGCGCCGAGGCGGATCCGCTGAGCACATTCCAAAGGAGATAACGCGGGGCAGGGGTCGCTGAGTGCAGCTGATACCTGTGACATATTAACCGCCGGCAGCGTGACACAGCACAGCCAAAGTCCGCAGAAAACTGCGTGTCGCGCAATTATCTGCACAGCTGACACAACAGCCGCAGCCCTCCATGCCGGGAAGCACACTCTTCCCCGTGTTGCGCCTTCTTTGGTCTAATTTACTCATGTCCAGGGTGACTTACGCACGATGACAATGTAGACTGACGTTTTTCTCACACCTGACGAGGTTAGTATGTTTGTGTAGCCCAATTACAGAGTGAATCCCCGAAATACAGATAACATGTAAAATAACGAAATCGCGCATACGGAGCGGAGAGTCTGCTTTAAACGCTCACAACAACAAATACAGCGCGTTAACAGGTTTATAAACCCAACAGCTGTCAGTGTAGTGAAATCATTTTAACACAAAATTAAAAAGGGTGACCTCCGAGTTTATTTTTAACATTTTCCAACCGAACGAGGTCACGGCGTGTTCCGGCTAACGAGGCTAGCTCCTGTGGCGCGTTATCGGCGTTAACCTTCGACAGAAACGATACCGAACCCTGACAACAGCAACGACAACACAACAGTTTATTCAGTCACACAATCAACCCGTTTCTCTCGGGCTGAGACACTAACCGCGTGCTTTAAAGGATCACCGAGGAGCTAACGGCTAACAGCTCCCAGGAGGCCGCTCCGCGTGCCGCCGCACTCACCTGGAACCTTTACCGTGAACTCTCCCCTTCGATGTCATCAATGATCCGCTCGGTTCCCCAGCACGACAGCCCGAAAACGGTCCGGAAAATGAACCCAATGTCACCACCGCGTCAAGGAACAAGAACCACAGAAGGCGGAGAAGTGTCGCGAGAAATAGCAAACTATCGTTACAGAGTGAGACAGCGTGAGGCTGCCCCCTGCTGGTGAGACTAGGACACAGCCAGAGGTATTTTATGGGCTCGAAGTGTGGTCATAGATATTTTGTACTTGCCCAAACCAATTATATTTATAAAGCACTTTAAAATACCAGGAACAAAGTGCTACGCAAATCAAATGCACGAATGTTATTTCACTCACACACACACACACACCATCAACTTTGCTAAATTGCTCATGAAAAACATTGACCAGGCAGCTGCGATTGAGCAGCAATGTCCATTCAACTCCTTTCTTGGTTGTTGTAGTCGTGATAATTTTGTGATTCCACATTGAAAAGCCTCGTATACAGAAGGATGTTTGTACAATATACTACCTTGTTCATACTACATATTATTTATACTGTACAAACGTGAAAGGTTTTGTTATAATGTCTGTGAAGGTTCTCAGTCATCCAGGTCATTGTAGTCTAAGGAGCTGTAAGGAAAAGGCGTCTGGACTTCTTTAGTTTGCTTGAAGACGTTTCACCTCTCATCCGAGAAGCTTCTTCAGTTCTGTTTGTTATAATGTGATAATTATGTACATTGTAATAACGTGATAGTACAAACATGAAAAGTATATTGTTAGAACAATAAACCTTTCACGTTATAACATGATATACTTGTGTTTGTTCTCTTGCCTGGGTGGCAGCTCTACTTCGATTAGTTTGCCAAAATTCTACAAGTTGCGCCTCCGTCGCTTGTGTCCGATCACACACTGTGCTGCTCCTTCTCTTCACTTTCATTTCTGTGTTTGCGCTTGCGCAGTGTGAAAGGCTGCGACCGAACGCATGATGATCGGGAGCTGGTCGTGAGGTGTTAATGGTTTCTCGTTACCCCACATATATTACTACACAATACACGACACATGATTAAGGCGAAACTCGGGCCAATCTCCAACACGGTGGCACGACTGAAAAGTCGGCTCAAAATGGGCCAAAGATCGCACAGTGTACGAGGCTAGCTTCAGCCAACTCCCTCCCCTGTGGTTAGAAGAGGCGCGTTTCATCTTTTTGCAGACTGGCTGGAACGGCAGCTCCAGTCACGGCTTTCATCACCGTCTTTCTCGTCTTTCCCCAGAGTAACAGCCACACAGTGCGAGGACATCTACTGGCTAGCACTGCTTAGTCTTATTTTGAACTTAATCTGGAATTTATTGCAAACTGTACATATGTTGAAGTTGCCTCGTTCTAATGTTTTCTCTGAGGCTGCGGTGCCATTTGGAGCAAAAATGAATATAAAGTTGACAGCATATCTTGTCACTGGACATGGTTTGCACTGTTTGTATTATTTACTATAGGTATTGGTGAAAAAAGCTTTATGTTGTGAAAAACTGAAATCTGGAAATTAGAATTGCTGTGCCTTATTTTCAATCAATCAATTAATCAATAGAGACCTTTATTTGTCACATGCAAGTTGCCCTGCAGTGAAATTGGACCCCCCCCCCGACCTTACATACACAACATAGACATCACATGGGGAGACAAGTAGTATTATGGAAAAACACTGAAACGTACAATACAATGGGCACATCGAGGAGGGAAAAAAGAGACCTCTACTCATGCTGGGCTCCTGTGGGAGGTCAGCATTATTCTTCGATAAGCCAGGGCCAAGCCAGCTCTGATCAGCAAGAACCCCGTTATCGTGGTTCCGAAAAGGTAGATGTCTTCAATGTCCTCGATCGACAGTCCCGCCAGGTACACGACCCTCCAGTTCTTCCACCCATTCGTCGTGTATCCGGCAGGGAACGTCCCTCCAGGACACTGGGGCTCTCCTGAACCCAGGCTTGTCGTCGAGAAGAGGGTGTCAATTTCGTTTAGGGACCAGTTGATCAAATCCATAAATCCTCTTATAGGATTTATGGTCTCTTCCAGGGTAAGGAAGAGAAGTACACAAGACTAGACAGAGACATCAGAAAGCCAAGCAGGAAAGATAAGGGACGGGAGAGGGAGAAAGTGCGACCGCCTTCGTCAAGAGCCAAAGCAGAATATTTTGTTGATGTTTTTACATTTATTCCTTTTGAAAATACTAAAATTTGTATATTTATTTATTTTTGTTTGTCTGATAGCATTTATTTAAAAAATAAATCAGACATTACAACCAGTTACTCACTACTTGAGTAGTCTTTTCACCAACTACTTTTTTACTTTTACTTAAGTAACTTTTTTGATGACTACTTTTCGCTTTTACTTGAGTAATAATATTTTAAAGTAATGCTACTCTTACTTCATTACAGGTGGATGCTCGACCCACCTGTGACAACAGGCTATCTTAACATTCATGTGGAACACCGCGCCCACCAGGACTGTGCCGTGTTTCTCCAACAACAAACTTTGGATTACCTCAGAAATTAAAGCCATCCTCAAACAGAAGAGAAGGGCCTTTAAGGCCACGCCCACACTAGTCTGGATGGAAGAAAGAGCGTTCGTCTGGAAACGCTCCGCTTCCACACTATTGTTTTGAGTCGTTTCACACAGTTGCACATCCACATTAAAACGGCGAAAAACACTTACGTTCCAGTACCGCGCATGCGCGAAATGTAAGACGACTCGACCTGCGTCATTTCCATCTGTTGTTTATTTACTTTCCGGCTCTTTAAAACGAGCAGCAAAATGGCGAGACAAAGCACCGAATGTTTCAAATGGAATGATAATGAAGTGGA
>VUQR01017997.1:5435-16427 GCA_015108515.1 Hemichromis elongatus | reverse complement strand
TTCCTGAAAGTCTTGCAACTATGTTCACACCATAGGTACATCTACTAGGAGGCTGAGGGGTAGCAGACATCAGTATTTGTATAGTATAATACTGATTATTTGTCCTGAATAAAGCTTTACAAACCTTTTTAATGGTGGAACTAGAGAACCTTGTTCGATTTTAAAGACAAAAACAAATGGAGAACAATCTGAGGACAACATCAAGTAGAGAGCATGAACCCTGACAGAATGACTGATAGTAACTTTGGTCTTGCAATGTTGAGAATCCAGGCCCAGACAAAACACATTTGGGATTTAAGATGCGACAGTCTGGCAGCTTAACTGCTGGAGCTAATGTACTTAAAACAGACATAAAAAGCCTTCCCGATAGTTTTCCATGAAGAGAATAATGGCTTCACTTAAGAAGAAATTGGTTAATAAGGTACCATTTTGGAAAAACAAAAAAAGTTTTTTTGGGGGGTTTTTTGGTTTTCTGTCACTGTCCATAACTATTCCGCGGTGAACAGAGTATGTTTGGGGGTTAAGTGGCCAAAATAAATGTTTAAAAATACATTTTAGGCCTTCTCCTTGAGCTTTTTCTCAACAGACAGAATAACTAAAATAAAGTCTTTACAGTGATCAATAATGCAAACAATCATTAGCAGCAGCCTCTGGGTTTTCTTGTGTTTAGCGTATATTTTATTAATGCTACAAAAAGGCTTCAGTTTGAGCTCTAATGGGCTGAAACTTCATCTGGTTGCTGTTGGCCATCAGTCATTGTCTGTCAACCTGAGTCCACTGACCTCTGTGAACAGACAGGCCAAATCAATCAACTAAAAAACAGCCAATCTTAAAGAAATTGTGACTTTTTGCCATCAATGATGCTGCTTCCTTGCTGTTGCCATAAATGACGATTTTACGTCATTTTTTTAAGAACAAAAATGCCAAATATTTGATGATTCATGCTAAACATGTTGACTTGCTGCTTTCTTCTGTCAGGTGTGACTGTAAACTGCGTAATCTGGGAGTTTGGGCTTTAAACGTGAAGCATTGCTCTGAGACACTGTGGATGTCACAGCTTTTAAAAATCTCAGATCTCCAGTTCAGAGCAGAAGAATGACAGTTTCATTATCACCGAGTCCACCAGAGATGAAGATCCCACCAGGGCAGATGATGAAAAACATTTTTAACGAGACAATAACTGGTTGGTTAAATAAGCAAGTGATGGTCAGGGTATTCAAACAAAAATACCCATCACGACTTTTCATTACAGAGTGTCGTGATTTGCTGTAACACAAGTCAAAAATCGAAAAACATTTTCATTCGTAAATAGCCATTTTTGCCATTTGACTCTATATTGAAGATATAAAGAATAACATAATAAATTTTTTTTTTTTAAATACGAGTACAACAAATAAAAAATATGTGGCAGAAACCATGTGTAGAGCGGGTTTTTGCTAGTATGTAGAATATAATTACTGAAATCATGAACAACCAACCGCTTACACATCTAATAACTGACATTGCTTCTAAAAATGTCAACCTATCAGCTGGTTTCAGTTTCTCTACTCTGAGGATTTACTACCTTTCTTTTGCTGTAAATAAAATACTGACATGATTATTTCATCCTCCGATTTTTGGCTTTTATCATAAAAAGACCCACATCTGACAGCTAGGAGCTAAAACCGCACTCTACTGTGGTTGTCACTAATTGGCTTCTGGACTCTGCATTTTGCTCTTTGGCCACCTCTGTTGTTGGTTACCATGACAACATGGAAGATTTTGGACATTTACATGGGGCCTGTGGGAATCGACTCACTTTTAGAGCAGCCTCAAGTGGTTGCTAGTGGAACTGCAGATTTTTTCTTGCCTCTTAGGTAAAAAAAAAAACTCAGCACTGATCATCTCGTAATAATTGCACGTGTCCAGGTCTGCTACATTTTACACAGCGAGTAAAGAGTCGTTTGGAAGACATGAGCATCTACAGACTGAAAGACGTACAAACCACACAACTTCAGACATCGGTAAAGACCAGATGTCTACTTCAGTGATGCCACAAAAAGTATGTTTGAATTCAGACAGAAATATTAGAAAACTAAAGAATTTTTATTCTCCCATGAACTTATCCCTTTAAAATGCCGACTCTTCCCCTGTCTGTGCTGGTTGTGGTTGGCCTTTCAGCTCCATCCTCAGTCATTCAGCTCACGGCCACTGATCTAACGTTAACGTGTGAACTGTTGTTCTTTAAATCTGCTCACTGAGAAGAAACAAAACCAGAGAGATTACTTCTGCCCCATGAGCAGCTCGTTCCTCTGGAAATGTTTGCAGAAGTCAGACTGCATCATGCCAGCCGTCGTGGCCCAGGAGTTCAGCGTCCTCCTGTGCGGCGGCCTCCGGCGAGTCTCGGCCGTCCGCTCCCACAGCGCTCACGGAGCTGTGCAGCACATCAAAGCAGCCGGCTTTAACCGGCTCGACCTACATCGCCTGCAAACACTGAGGCTTTGTCCCTGCACGCTCAGCGGCGCATCACTGGGTGCTCTCCTTTAATGCCAAAGCATTTCGGCTGCTGTGATCCCCATGCAACACAAGGCAGCGGTACACTCTTTGTCTGATTTAATCTCTTATACTCCAACAGTCTTCCTCCCGCCTGCCGAGGAGATGTGAAAATAAAACCATGCACGTCTCCTCAGCAGGGCTAAACTAACAAATGTTTCTGTGAAATGGAATACCATGGGCTGCTGCGTGGTGCAGAAGTTTATGCTGCGGTTTCTGTGGAAAGAAAATCTAGTGTTTTATTCATTTAGCAATAATTAGCAGCTATCTGTGTCTGAATGCTAGCGTGCAGGTTTATGGTTGTAGTCTGCTATCGAAGCTCCTCAGGTTCAGCTGATGAACGCACTCTGCACTGTTATCTACGTATTCTGGCTCCAAATAAGTGTGAAGTCCAAAAACCCACTAGTGACATCACAGTGACTACATCCATGTTTTAAAGTCCATGTTGTAACAACACAGACACTCGAGGCTGAGGAGCGTGGGGCTAACTACTTATCACTCCGTCAATGGAACCTCAAATAGTTTTATCAATACCCATTAGAGGTTTAATAACCCCCCCGAATGAGGGTGTTGGTTGTGCTTGTCAGAACAAACGCACAAACAAAACCAGAAGAGGAAATCCTGTCATGTGAGAAGCTAACAACGACATGTAGCCCACCGGTGGACGAAGGTGTGGAACTGGCACTCGAGAACTTCTACACTCTGGACTTCAGGTTCCACAGGGGGCGCTCACGAGATAAATTTAAGCATTTTTCTCTTCTGAAAGCTTTCATCGTGCTTTGGATGGAAGAAGCTGAGACAAAAGAGACATTTTTAGGGATTCAATTGTAGCAAAATTCCTTTCTGCGAGTATCATCAATGCCACATATCACCTCATGGTTTGTGGCGTACCTCCGCTACTCCCATTTTAATCATGTCCGACCGCTGCAACTGGTCACTTCTCTTTTGTGCCGTTTGCAAAAGGGCGCTCCTGTAAATCTTTAACCGACCAATCAGCTTGAGTTAGCAGAATGCTAACGTTTTACAGGTAAAACGAGCTTTACTAAAAAAGGTGCTCGCTTTGCTTACATTTGCACATATGTTTGTGAAAACTTGTCTTTAAGCAGGTGTAAATGATCGTTTTTAGCAGTTTGGCATCATGCACTTGTCTCATGCATACACTACTACTAACAGGAAGTTGCAATTAACCCCACAAAGTTTCAGATTCCTCTAAACTCAATGGATTTATGGGAGCTAGAGGGAGGAGATGGCCCTACCTCAGCAGGGAGGCTGCAGACAAAGAATAAACTTTGGAAGATAATTCCGATAAGCATCAGCCTCAAAGGCAACACACTGGTGAACCTTTGTCATCCGAGATCCTGAATTCTTATCTGTGCAATTTTTGCATGAATAAACAAACAAACAAAAATGTCCGAACCCCGATGATTAATCGATCACCTTCCATTAACACCATAAATCCCATTGATGCAGATCTGGTGTCAGTAACACTGTTTACAGACACTCAGACATAAAACCTGCAGCACAAAGAGCTCAACTGAGATGTGATCTGCAGACACAAAGCATGCATTATATCCATAACAGCGTGCAGCACATGAGCATGTCTACGGCGAGAAATCTGCTCTGTAAACGCAGAGGGAGGAAAGTCAATACCAGAGATTGTAGCTCTGAGACAATAGCTTCACATCAGCTCTATTGTTCTGCTCAGGTCAACTTTGTTTTACATTCACGGCTGTATATTTAGAATAAGAGTGCAAAGCCCAACAATGCCGGCGCATAGAAACACAACAGCCGCGGAGTGTTGTGCTTTTGCCTCGGAGCAGCGAGGCATCACTTTCAAGCAGAATGTGAGTTTTAAATGCTTGAAAAGACACACCGAGCAGCATTTCACTAGCTGTTAACTGGTTTTACTGGGGGAAAAATGAGATCTTCTCCTACCGTTGACAAAGTGCTGGAAGCTGTCAGTCCATCCAGACAACGCTCGGATCCTTCAGCGACTCAGGAGACCGCCTGGGAGTGAAGGCTCTGCGGGGACCGGCTGCTGTCTGTCACCGTGCGTCCGCCGTGGTCTATCTCCCGAGCCGCTCTCTATTGTCTCCGCACTCCACCGGCGGACCCGCCCAGCGCCTCTGACGTCCAATCGGAGCAAAGAGCGGCAGTGACGCCTTCCAGGATAGCAGGAATTTACAAGATAGACCGAAATTAACATTAGATGTAAATCAGAAATTATTTAGGTTACAGTGCTCCAGACATTAACAAGACAGACAATACACTAAAGAAATTCCACAATATATATATAGATATGTATATAGGTTTCTTCCTGTTAAAAGGGAGTTTTTCCTTCCCATCGTAGCCAAAGTGCTTGTTCATAGGGGGTCATATGATTGTTGGGTTTTCTCTGTAGCGCCTTGAAACGACTGTTGTTGTGATCTGGCGCTATATAAATAAAATTGAATTGAATATATATATATATATATTAATAAATAGCTGAATAAAGGAAGAACATGTGCAAAACGGGTGTATCAGTAAACTGTGTTAAGTGGATGAGATGTATAGAGAGATGGCCATTGTCAAAAAAAAAAAAACTGCCAACAGTACTGCATTTTATTTTTAATTTATATTATAAGTATATGCAGCGCCAGTATTGCAGATATCAGGACCGATATGTTTAACCCATAAAGGCACTTTTTACTGACTAATAACTCGGTGAGATTTCTATTTCCACTTTCATGTATTTTGAAACTGGGTTTTTTTGAGACTTAGAATGTAAATGTGCCTGTCTATAGAGCACTAGGGTCAACACTTTTAATTAATTGTGCTAAAGGCTATAAAGAAAATACAAATACAGCACAAAAAGTATAGACATTTTTTGAGCATTTTTAAGGTATATTTTAAAAATAATTGTACAATATTTGTAAAATAAACATTTTTTGTTTATTACAATTTAGTGGGCTACATACTGAGCTTTGAGCATAAAAACAAACTATCCATCCTATTGTCTGTGAAGACTCAGCTGTACTTCTGCATCTAAAGGACAAAGGTCACTCTTTCGAGGATGCCAATGTCCACATTTTGGTCAAAGAAGACGGATGGTTTGAAAGAGATGTGAAAGAAGCTACCTATGTCCACAGTGAATGACTATCTTTGAGCAGAGTGGGGGATTTACGACACCAACTGTCTGCCAACTACAATCCAGTTTTGAGATCCCTTCCTAGATTCTTTAATGCCCACTCACATCCGTGGTCATTTGGTCTCAGTAAGCCACTTGATAGGGTGGTACAATGTTTCACAATGGGTTAACCTGAAACCTTGGCTGATTGTGACCCACACCCATTTTCACACCTTGGCTCTTGTGATTAGGCAGAGGAACAATAGGGGGTCCACAACCCTCTTAGGGACAGTCACAGTAGGGCCCAAAAAATCTGGGACTCGCCACCAATTGCTCTTAGAACTAAATAAGCTTCTCAGATGAGAGGTGAAACATCTTCAAGAAACGTAAGGAAGTCCAGACGCTTTGCTTTCTAAGCTTCTTAGACTATACATCCTATTGTGCTAGTATCAATCTGATATCTGTATTAACGATTGGATTGATAGTAACAATATTTGAATCTCCACCCACTACTATTCAACAGTAATGGGCATACCTTCACACCTTTGTGCATGTGGAAGACTTAAGCTCTGGATTCTAATTGGTCGTTGAATAAATATACCACTTCCTGTGCCATTTCCTGAGCGGGAAATCTATGTTGTATAGAAATACCAACAATGATGTTGGCCGCTTGCGTAGATTAAGTTATAGCTCTGCAAAGACTCCCTAGAGAAGTCTAAATCAAGCCTTAGACAACAACGACTAACTACTAAAGATTATGTTGCCACCAGAGGGCGCTATAACCGTGACACGTTACACATCAGTTTTAGCTACAAAAATGAGCTGAGAGAATACGTTTAAAAAAAAAAATCCCCTGTAAATGCTTAAAAACTGGCTTCCAGTCTTTCCCACGTCCATAAATGCAGCACAAGAGGACAGCAGAGCAGGCGTGAGCTCGGAGAAACGTGCGGCTGTGGCTCAGATGCAGTTTGAAATAATGAAGGAATGAATACGGGTGAGTATCGGCTTGTGTTTTTTTATTGGTTGCTGCTGACAGAAAACGGTTAAAGAGAACAGCCTGTCAAGAAGATAAAAAGTGTGCTTTTAAAAAAGTAATGACTCCCTGATGGTGTTTAGATGTTTTATTTCTGCAGTTCATGGAAATTTTGCTTTAGTTTATTTTGGTAAGGACTGTAAAAACGGCTACTCCTGACCTGACCAGGTTCTCTGTAGACTACAGTCAGCTGTTAGTGCAGTACGGGTAATTGGAGGGTTAAAGAAAAATATTCAAAAAGCAGACAAAATTAAACTGATGTTTTAAAATCTAAAATCAAACACCACCGAACCTTGATGCTGTCTATCAGGAAGCAGCAATATTCACCACAGTCCTTTGCATGATGTTGTTAAGCCTAGTGTCAGAGGAAGACCACAGCTTGGTAAAAATCACACGTGTGTAAGAAAAACGTGACAGTGAAAAAAGCAAATTACTCCAGGGTGAATTAAGACCTACTTAATCCCTAAATGACATGTACTGGCATGTACTTAAATTAACACAACAGGAGAAAACGTGGCTTCAAAGGTTTTTTTCCTCCAATGTGTCCTCAAAGCTGGTTCTGAATTTGAAAAAAAACCCCAAATTTGAAGATCACGTTCAAAATCAACCAAAGAAGCTGGTCTCAAAAAGCGATTCAAGATGATGTCACAGGCTAAACTCACTAAACGTGACTATATTAGAAAACTGTTTGGTGAGAAGACGATGCTGGTGTCAAGTCTTTCATATGCTTAATGGTGTTTTGACCTATGACATGATGCACTTTTTGAAGTTGTCTCCAATCAAACCAATGGTTGCTGCTGCTCCTCTAAACCATGGCCACGTTCACACGTACACGGGACTTTATTAAAAGTCGGATTGTCTAGAAAAATATCTCAGTTCACATAAAAATGCAAAGAAAAAACTAACTGTGAAGAAATCTTGGACAACCAAATGCCAAATGATTTTAAACACCGAGTTAAACACTGACGTGAGTTATGGTAAAAGCTCAGTTTTCATGTAATCAAAAGGCTGTTTGTAGGTGTACAAAAGCGCAGAAAACCTACATTTACCAAAATATGTGTACGTGTGGACGTGGCCTATATATCCCATGATACTGATGCTCCAAATTTGTCTGCTTGCTTCAGATTGCGTCTCTTTAAGTTGGAGTAAAAAACTGATCATTAGGGCTTAAATGTATTTTTTAGCCCTGTAAAGGTCACATGGATTTCTTCTGTTGATACAAAGTGTGATAAAAGTGCCAAATTTCATCCTGGCCCATATACTTTGAAGGGCGTGTAACTCACAAATGAGTCCTGGTAAGAAGGTACAACGTTTGCATGACATCATTGAATCAAAGCTGGAGTTCTGAGGCGGTCGTGTGGGAGGGACTCAAAACATCAGGAAACCATAACTATTCCTCAATGTCAGACGTCTCCATTTGGACACGAGAGAAAGCTTTAAGCGCGCCACCACCACCGTCCTCACCTGCGACGGCACGCTCGCTGGGTGAGATGAAGTCAGACGATAATTTTAAATCACGGCCTCCTGACTCATCGGCTGTGTCACCACAGCAGATTGCTATTCTGCAGGCAGAGGAAATCGTCTCTGGGGGGGGAGACGGGCGACTCGAATGCCAGAGAGAAGCAAAAACAACAACAGTGTTGATGGAAAAGAACATTGATTTTTTTTTCTCCCCTTTTCTTTTGCACTGTGTACTGTCACTGCTGAGATAATCCCAGAGCTGATTATTCAACCTTCAACATGTCAGCGCTGTGGATCCAACAGCTTCTCTTAGCAGCCCATGTCCTAAATCTACCCCTCACTTTTTAAATCTTGCTATATGAGAAAAAACTAACTGCTCTCCTCACTCTCGGGATGGGAGCGTTTGTAAAAACTGACAAGCTGACGATGCTTTAAATCAGACGACAAATCCCTGAAGACGAGGAAGGGAAGGGAAGAGGAGAGGAAATTTCTCCATGGACCGCTGTGTCCTCGTAAAAGTAATCTCAGAAGTGTGAAGGTGTGAGGACACGTTCAAAGACAGGGTCCATTACAACATTAAAGCTATAGTACAATATTTCAGGAGCTACTTTACCTTCACAGAGTGGATCCCTTATTTTGTTTTAATCGTTAAAATGGTGAATGCCCATTTAACATGGCCAGTTTTTTAAATAATGAGGACGGCGTATGCGCATGAATTCCCTGTGAGTCAAAAGCTCAGGCTTCAGATAGCTCTGAACACTCTGTTTCTGACAGTTTATTCTACTCTGTGCTCTCTGTGAGGTCATAAAGAAGGTTATTCTGCATATATTATTCATGCACAGAAGCCCCACCCACCTGAAGTTTAAACCTAAGAAATTTGTAATCTGTAAGGGGGAGGAGCTAAAACAACATGGGGCTGCACCATGTAAGATAAATACGGATTATTTTGAACTGTGACTTAACCAAAGGTCCTCTCGTGTGTTACGATGATAAATAAATAAATAAGAGCTGGAAAACTGCTGAGAGATGCTAACCCTCACCCAAACTCTGTTTCATTTCAGTTTCAAAAAATTATTCTCTAATGTCTTGGCAATTTCAGCAGCACTAAAAGCGACTCGGCCTAAAAAACGATTTGTATTTTTCCTCAAAAAATATTTTTCTGCAAAGTAAACGTAGGGTTTTTTTGTCATTAATGACACATACTTCAAGTCTTTAACCTGCCAGCTCTGCAGCATGAAGTCCACGTGATGTCCGACTGAGCCCACGTTGTCTGGTGCATTCAGAGTGAGCGAGTGGGCGTCCTGTGTCCTACCTCCTACACGCGCCGTCCAGCACAGCACCCACACTGGCTCCAAACAGTCTTTCCAATACCGACAACATGAACAGTTTTAATGCCTCATCATCATAATATAACATCTATGTTGGCTACAGTCTGGATAAATATTAATTCTTTCATTTACTGGCAGCATCATCATAAAAAACAGGCACAAGGCAGGATCACAAAGAGCAAATAGAAGATCAAATGAAACCGTACTCCTACTAATTCCATAACAGCGTCTGCATGAATTCAAGCATATTCCTGTAAACCAATATGTTGTTTCTCATCTTTCCGCTGCAGTTACAAAAACAGCATAAACAGAAATCACACCGATAAGCAGGAAACAACACACAGCCCCGGGGCTCAGTTTTAACATTATATTGATTCACACAGGATAAAATGACTCTATTTATTTATTTATTTATTATTTTGATATAGAGTAAAAAACTTATTGGTCCATTTTATGACTGCATTTCTAACAACAAGACCAATTTTTGGTGTTTTGAAATTTCAATATTAAACTGCAAATATTTTTTGAGGCATGAAATTTAAACTCTTTTTTTTTTTGTATTAGTCATCTATAAACTGGGGACCTAATTGGGGTGGAAACGTAGGGGTGGCGTTGACGTTTTTCCCATTCGATGCCACAAATATGTTTTGATGATAAACATTTTATTATGTCGGCACTGCATTTTTTTTATTTTTACAGGCGATGAAGCCATTGATTGGGTGGTTAATGAGTGGTTGATGTTTTCGGTGTATTGGCAGGTTATGCAGGTTCTACACCTGAAATGAACCTTTTAAGAGGTTTAATTGTGAGTTTGCTTTTGGTGGTGTCAAACAGACTCTATTTAAAGGAGTACGACACTTTAAGTACTGCCAACCTACGCAGCGAGGTCCGAGGGAACTTCTAGTAACGGTGGTGCTACTTACTGGGCAACTGATTGGTCAGTAGGTGGTGATTTCTGATCTCAAACAGAGACACTCTAAAGAAGGATTAATGGGTTAGCGAGGCATACTGAGCTTAAAGTTGGATGGTTGGACTCTTTTTACCTGTCTGGATTAGATGGCACCTTAAACACATTTTATAGCATGCGTCAGGTGCTACAAATATTCTTTGCTGTAGAGATACGTTTTATACAAACACGTTATATAATTTATCACCACATGAGTTTGCATGCAGTAAATTTACAGCAGTGCAAACTCATTTGAATTAGCATGAGTTTGGATGCAGAATGCAGGATGCAGAAAATGGATGAGTATTTTTTTATGCTTGGTCCTAAAACCTGAAACAGGGATTGTAAAACTGGTCCGTCTATTTAACACCAAAGAACCGTTAGAGTGACTTTCACGTCGACCTGGTCATAAACGTGAAAGTGAGCTCACTGTCATGTGAAGTTTTAAGCTTTCACAGCTCCAGGAGCCTCTAGGAGGATCTGGAAATCAGGTGTTTCCCCTGGTTGGTCAGTCTGTGCTTTGGTTAGGTCTGTGGGAGAAGTCACTATGTACATAGCCCAGCAAGAAGTAAACTCCATCGATAAG